>JARQOC010000006.1:203101200-203396200 GCA_033576535.1 Allobates femoralis | reverse complement strand
CCTGCATCTCCCTCCACTCCCTCCATCCCCCTGCATTCCCCTCCACTCCCTCCATCCCCCTCCATTCTCCTGCCTTCTCCTCCATCCCCCTCCATCCCATTGCATTTCCCTGCATCCCCTCCATTCCCCTGCACCCTCCTCCATTCTCCTGCACCCTCCTCCATTCCCCTCTATCCCTTCCACCCCTCTTGTTCTTCTCTATCCCCCTCCACCCCCCTCCATTCCTTTGAATCCCCTTCCATTCCTCTCCACCACCTCTATTTCCCTGCATCCCCCTCCAACACCCTTCATTGCCCTCCATTCCCCTGCATTCCCCTCAACACCTCTCCATTCCCTTCCACCTTCCTCCATTTCCTCCATCCTCCTCCATTACCCTTCACCCCCTTCATTCCCCATCCCCTTTCATTCCCTTCCATTCCCCTCCACCCCCTCCATTCCCCCCATCCCCTTCCATTCGCCTCCATTTCCTCCACCCTCCTCCATCCCCTTCCATTCCCCTCCATCTTCCTCCATTTCCCTTTATTCCCATAATGAGCTGGGAGCCTTTGCTGTTACAGAATTTCTATTATATAAATAATCTATTATGTAAATTAGGTGACTTGAATTTATTTAATTGCATTTTTAGTGAAGTTTTTAAAATGTGTTTTTATTGGTGCTTTTGACGCTGCGGATTTTGTCACTTTTTTTGTCATATTTTAAATAAAACTGCATTGTTTTAATACTCCATGATATTCAGCTTTGATAAAACTTTATTGATAAAGGTATGTGTGGATTACAAGTGTTTCCACTGTGAAAACGCTCTAAATGATGCATGTGTGTATTTTACCTGCAGATTTTCCCCAAGTCCATGGTGAAAAGTTGCAAAAAAACACATTAACAGCGCAAGAGAAGCTGTCAGGTGTCAAATGTTAAAAATTCACAGAAGGACAGTTTGTAGAGCCAAAAAAGCACCGCGGCAGGGACAATTCCAGGTTTTCCTGGGCCCCGGGCGAAAGACTATTATGGTACATTTACACGCAGCCACAGGAAGACACAATTGTGCCTGTTGCCTTGAAAAGACCTCGATGTGGCTGCGTGTAATTCAGGACTTTCCTTCCTGTGTCTTCCCTGAAGGAAGGAAAGTCCTGAATTACACCAGCCACATCGTGGTCTTTTCAAGGCAACAGGCATAATGTGTCCGTGTGCCTGTGTCTACCTTCCTGTAGACGCGTGTAAAGGGACCATTAGTGGGCCCCCTTTAACACAATATATATGTAATAAAGGTAGTAGACTATACATTTTATATATATATATATATATATATATATATATATATATGTATCCCTCACATCTATAATCTCCCCCTGTGTGCTGTTTCCGCCATTTGTGCTGCCTCACCCCCCTGTGTGCTGTCTCTTCCCCCGTGCACTGTCTCACTGACTCTCCCCTCTCTGTGCCTGTCACCTCTTCTGCATTGTCTCTCCCTTTTCTGTGCATGTCTCTCCCCCACATGCGCTATGTCTCCCACCCTGTGTGCTGTCTCTCCCCTCTCTGTGCCTGTCTCCCCCCTTTGTGCTGCCTCTGTACCTCTAGTTTGCTGTCTCCCCCTGTGCCTGTTCTCCCTTTGCATGCTGTGGCTCTCCCCTGCACCTGTCTCCAACCTGTGCACTGTGTCCCCCCTGTGTGCTGTGTCTCACCTGTGCCTGTGTCCCCCTGCGCTGTGTCTCTCTCCTGCACCTGTCTCCCCCCTGTGCCCGTCTTCTCCCTGTGCCTGTCTTCCCCCTGTACACTGTTTCTCCTTCCGGTGTGCTGTGTCCCCCCCTACACCTGTCTCTCCCCTGTGCACTTGTATTGCCCCTGCACGCTGTCTCTCCCCTGTGCATCTGTCTCCCCTCTGCGCTGTGTCCTCCTGTGCCTGTCTCCCCTCTCCCCCGTCGCTTTATTCCCTCTGCGGCTGTCTCCCCCCTGTGTGCAGTGTTTCTCCTGTTCAACTGTCACCTTGCTGTGTGCTGTCCCCCTCCTGCACGCTGTCTTCCCCGGTGTGCCTGTTTCTCCCCTGCACTCTTGTCTTCCCCCTGGGCGCTGTGCAATTGGCCCCTGACATGGGGCCCCCGGCTTGGGCCTTTGTGTAATTGGCCCCTGACATGGGGCCCACTGGGCTCTGTGTAATTGGCCCCTGACAGGGGCCCCTTGTGCTCTGTATACCTGGCACTTGACATGGGGCCCCCTGGGCTCTGTGTAACTCGCCCCTGACAGGGGGCCCCTTGGGCTCTGTGTAACGGCCCCTGACAGGGGGCCCCCTGAGCTGCGTGAGCGCTCCCCCCCTAACCTGATCAGTGTGAGCACTTTTTGCCTCCCTCTCTCCTAAGCTGAGCGGCAGCCAGCAGCCACTGATTGCAGCGTGTGATGTAGTGAGCGTCACTGCGGCAGCAGGGATCTGCTGCCCACTACATCACACGTTGCGATCAGCGGCTGCTGGCTGCCGCTCAGCTTAGGAGAGAGGGAGGCAAAAAGGGCTCACACTGATCAGGTTAGGGGGGAGTCAGGGCCCCCTGTTAGGCGCTGAGGGGCCCAGTAGGCCCCCCATTGGCAGCCGCCCAGGTGCACCGGGTGCTGACGCCGACCCTCCACAACGGGCATGAGGTTTCTATCAATCCCATCCACTTTGCTGGAACTGTAAGGCTATGTTTACTCAGGGTGTTTTTGCTGCATTTTTGTGCTGCGTATTTACCTTGGCTTTATGATAATCTATACTAATCTAAACATGCATTTTTGATTCCCAGCAAATCCTATGTGATTCAGGGAAAAGCTCTCCACACACATTGGTTTTATTTCTATGCTGAAACTGAAACCTGCACAGGTTTTGCTGTTTTAGGCTAGGGTAACATTTGGAAACCAGAATGCGGTTACTGCATCCATTTCCAGATGCGGTAATCTCCTGTGTCTTCATACTAATTTTGCCCTGTAAAAAGTGTGTCCCTAAATCCGCATGCGGTACTGGATGTCTCCTTAATGTGGCATCCGGTACCGGATGCACTAGACGCTGTGGAGATTACAATGTTCCCATGCTTTCCAAACACGGATTTTGTGTCCCGGGACTGAAATCGGATTGAATCGGATCCACCCGTATCGGGCCAGATCCGGTGCAATCCAGCGTGTCATAACATGGATGTCTATGAGCGCCGGATTCTGCCGGTCCAATAAAAAATCGGACTAGTTGCCAGATGCTCTTTTCAACCCTGCTGCTGCGGGATGATCAATGTTTGAAGGGTTAATGTGTATAATATATGTGGGCAACATGTCTCCAGGGAATGTCCACCCTCCCTAGAGACATGGTGGCCAAATGCATTGGCATTTTAAGTGTTAACTGCGTATATTAATGTTTAGCTGATATTTGTCGGCTTTTACAAATCATGATTGGAAGCCGGTGGCTCCTGGTTGTAGCACAAGCATCAGTACGCAATGAGTGTAAGCACATTGCTGGCTAGAATCCTGAATAAGGAGCTGTCCCAGGTGCTTACGCCAATTGCGTACTGTACCCGCCGCTCTCCATGGTGCTGAAAGCTTAAACATCAGCTCTATGGCCAGCGCACATTGAAACTCCGATGCGCGGCCATAGAGCTGATGTTTAAGCCTTTAGCACCATGGAGAGCGGCGGGTACAGTACGCAATTGGTGTAAGCACCTGGGATAGCTCCTTATTAAGGATGCTGGTGTCAAGCCCCAGGCCCTGGGGTACTGGGTTATCGGTGTTTCATGGGGATGTCACGGGTGGCAGCGCCTGAGCCCATGGCCTGGGTGACACTTCAATAAGGGGTTATGTACAGGGGATAAGAGTTTGTGCTTGTCACGTGACACCACCTGTAGTACCTGGTGATGGGTCACCAGCGCCGCCACAGTCTTCCGGTAGGCGATTGTATTGCGGCAGAGATGGCAAAGCTCCCTACAGGTGGAGCTGGTCCTCCGGGGCAGCGTAGAGAAAAGGGGCAGCTTGGAATGGGACTTGTGGCCAGGGTAAGAAGCAGTAAGGCAGTCTATAGGAAGGTTGGGGACGGAGAGGAATAACGCACACACTCTGAAGAAGTCTCTTTTACCTTTTACTGATGGTATACACAGGTAAAGATGTCCAGGGCCCTGTTGGGTGACCAGGTGCACAGTGGGTCTCGACAGCAAGTGGGTATAAGGCCTCCTCAGGTTCCCTGCTGTCTCTGAAGCCCTGTCTGTATGCAATACGACTGGCCTCCTCACTTTCTCTGGTCTTTACTTTCTCCTCCTGCGCGGTCCATGGGTTACCCTCTCCGATCACTGCATGTGTATTCCACACTACGGTGTTTGGCTCCCTCTTTCTGGGTACGCAGATGACCGAGTGACTGACGTCTCCACAGTGTGCCGGAGTTTTCTGCAGTCCTAAAGTGTTCCTGCAGGTGCAGATCCCCGAAGTCCGGTACGTCTTGGGTGAACTTCCACCGGTTCCTCGCTCCCTTGGCTCTGCTCCTTGCCTTCTGTCCCCACTCCTAGGCTTGGCTCGACGGCAGAAGGGCCACTCCAGGTCACTGGTTGGGGCCTAACCACAGCACCGATCACCAGGACGTCTTCACAGCTCTCCTAGAGTCTGCACACTCTGACTAACTCCTCCCCCAGCAGCAGTATTTATAGGGGATCTCACCTAAAGTTAGTGAGTCCAGCTCCCCCTACTGTGCTGGGGTGGAAGGTGTTGCATGTAGTAGGTACCTGCTGTGGAAATCCAGCTGTGCATTAGGGAAGGCTGTGGCTACCTGCGTGAGCAGGGCGCCACACTGGCCAGCAATGTGCTTACGCTCATTGCGTACTGATGCTCGTGCTGACAACCAGGAGCCGCCGGCTTCCAATCATGATTTGTAAAAGCCGACAAATATCGGCTAAACATTAATATACGCAGTTAACACTTAATGCATTTGGCCACTACGTCTCTAGGGAGGGTGGACTCTCCCTGGAGACATGTTGCCCACATATATTACACACATTAACCATTCAAACACCGGTTTAATGTACACCAGTGCAGCATCTGTGCTGATATCCCGCACAGATGCTGCATTGAGCCACGTGCACACACTGAGTATTTTATGAGTTTTTTACCTCAGGATTTGTAGACAAAACCAGGAGTGGAGCAATCAGAGGAAAAGTCTAATAGAAACACCTGCACCACTTATGTATTTATCACCCACTCCTGGTTTTGGCTACAAATCCTGAGGTAAAAAAACTCATCAAATACTCAACGTGTGTACGTGGCCTTGTTGTTCCAAACCCATCCGGTACTGCATGCATTAATATGTGTCTTGCGGTACCGGATTCAGACCCATAGAGCTCCATGTTAGAAATCCAGATCCGGTTTTGCAACCGCTGCGAAAAAGGCAGCCTGCATGATTTTTACCGAATGCTGCAAAACCGGATGCGGTAACGGCATTACAAATAGTGCAATGCGTTTTTTCTATTGTTGCCTATGGGTGCGGATCCGGATCTGGTTTTGAGCATTTTTAATGCTCAAAACTGGATCTGAATCTGCAATTTCAACCGCAAATGTGACCCTAGCCTTAAAAAGAATGAGCATGAAAATTCTTTTCTGTGTTTTTTCACTGTTCTGTTGGCATAAATGCAGCAAAAACAGTAAAAAAAAAGTAACAAAAATGCAGTAAAAACGTGATAAAAAATACAACAAACGTGCAGCAAAAAAATGCAGGTTTTCTTCATTCAAGACATTTGTATTTACTAACAAAACCGGCAGATTTTCTGAATTTTTGCTACAGCAAAAACGCAGTGTTTTGTGTTATAGCCTAAGATAAGGTGATTTTTTCCTATGCAAAAATACACTGTGGAAAAAACTCCCTCAAAACTCAGCGTGGGATCTTTTTGCTGCGCTTTTTGACTGCATTTTCCTGTTTATTTGAAGCTGTGCATGTGGTGCCCTGCTCACACAGGTAGCCACAGACTTCTCTAATGCACAGTTGGGTTTCCACAGCAGGTACCTACTACATGCAACACCTTCCACCCCGTTACAGTAGGGAAGCCCAACTTGCTGCCCTTAGGCAAGATCCCCTATAAATACTGCTGCTGGGGGAGGAGTTAGTCAGAATGTGCAGACGCTAGGAGAGCTGCGAAGACGTCCTGGTGGTCGGTGCCGCGGTTAGGCCCGAACCAGTGACCCGGAGTGGCCCTTCTGACTTCCCGCAAGCCTAAGTGGGGACAGAAGGCGAGGAGCAGATAGCCAAGGAGTGAGGAACTTGAGGAGAGTTTGCCGATAGAAGCACCGGACATCGGGGATCCGCACCTGTGGGATACTCCAGGACCACAGAAAACCCCATCACACCGTGGAGGCTTCAGCCACCTGGTTTCCCTTGTGGGTCAAGAGAGGGAGCCAGACACAGCAGTGCATCAACGCAGTGATCAGAGAGGGTAACCCGGAGACCGCGCAGGAGGAGAGTAGACAGACATCAGAGTCAGGAAGAGAGAGGAGGCAAGTCTGGCTGCATGCAGGCTGTGCTTCGATCACTACAAAGGAACAGAGGAGGCCTTATACCCACTTGCTGTGGGGACCCACTGTGCAACCTGGTCACCTGTCAGTGCCCTGGACATCTTTACCTGCGTACCATCAGTAAAAGGTAAAAGAGCCTTTGCAGTGTGCATGTGTCATTCCTCTCCATCCCGGTGCCCCTCATAGACTGCTCCAGCACTCCCCATCCCAGCCGCAGCTCCAATACAAGCTGCCCCTTCTCACTACGCTGCCCCGGAGGTTCAGTCCTACCTGTGGAGGACTTTACTACCCTAGCCACATTACCATCTACCTCCGGCGGACTGTGGCGGCGCTGGTGGCATTTCAACAGAAACTACAGGTGGCGTCACGACAACACTGTGTATAATTCCCAGTACATATTACCCTCTTTTAGGAAGATAGGCCACCACTCCCTGTGACAACAGGAGAGTTAACCCTTGCAGCCTGACGCTCGAGTAACCCCAAAGCCTGGGCGCAACATATCTTTTTCTGGCGCCACGAACAGGATCCCGTGCCCGGTATTACCGGGTACTGTGTGCCGTATTATTGACTGTATTGAGTGACTGTTTAAACTACACCGCCATTACTGCGCCGAAGAGCGGGAAGAAAGGCGGTGTGCCAGCCTGTAGAGTGCGAAACTGAAACCCGCCCCTTGCTCAGCCGAGCATTCCCGAGCGCCGCGGCCTAGTCCGGAAACTCCCGAACTGTTTAACTCTTTAAGAGCTGGCTGTAATTCACTAGGGGGCCTCCAACATGTCAGCCTCCTCTAGCGACGACGACGGTGCATACGCTGATCCCAGGAATTACACCGAAAGATCTATGGCTACCTCCAGTAGCACTGCCAGCGCCACCGGTGCATCAGGTGCGCTTGCCCCAATAATGCCGATGTCACTCCCATACATCCCGGGGGCCAAGTGGCTGCCCCAGTTTGACGGACGCCTGGATATGCTGGATGAGATCAAGCGAAAAATCAATAGCGTACTGGATATGTATGCGATGAATGGCCAACAACGCGCTGCTGTGGTACTCGTACAGTTAACTGGCGCAGCAGTGAAAGAAAGTGCGTCTTGATCTGCCGCAGAACGCAAATCAGCCACCGCCATATTTAACAAACTGAGAACTACTTTCGAGGAGTGCAATGAAGCTGATATACGCATGCTCTTCCATCACTGCTACCAGAGGCCGAGAGATGATATTAGAGCTTATGCCTGGCGTCTGGAAGAAGCGTTGCGCGCCCTTACACATGTTAGCCCCACCAGTGTACCCGATGAAAACAAGCTCCTCATTGAACAATTCACTCGGGGACTGCTATCCCCTGAGGATAGTAAGACTGTATGTTGGTGGTCATTAAGCAATCCAGAAGCTGAGTTTAACACCCTGAAGGAGATGGCCATCAAAGGGTTAAAGCCGGTAGAAACCCATGAAGCTGCTATTAAACGGTGGTGCAGTGGTGAGGTGCAGGCTACTCCAAAACCATTACCCATGTCTACAGCCACGCACAATGTTCAATCTACTCAGCCTGACAAGTATGATTCCCTGCGGGCTGAGATGCGTGCTGAGATGCGCCAGATGAATAAAAACATCACTAAATTAATGGATGATCTGCAGCTGCAGCAAAGCAACCAACAGCCAGCGCCAAGACCCCAGCCCAAACCTCAGTTGCTGATTCAACTTGCTGACAGTCCGGAGGATGTACCCTGGATGCGAGGGAAGCAAGCCACAGTGTACCGAGGAAGAGCCACCAACCGCTACAGCTCCACTGGGGAGCCCATCTGCCGCCGCTGTAACCGCACCGGTCACCTCGCCAGGAGCTGTCCTTTAAACGGGCAGTCCCTGGGGGCCGGGGCCAAACCTCATGATTAGATCAACAGGGCCCAGCCACCTGGTAAAAGACCTTCATCGGACAGAGGCTGTTTCTGTCCATTGTACTGGATGGCATCCCGACACCTGCTCTGCTGGACACCAGGTCACAGGTAACCACCATCCCCTATATCCTTTATAAGAAGTATTGGGCTGATGCAGAACTGAAACAGCCTGATATAGACTTTACCCTCAATGCATCTAACGGTGAACCGATTACGGTGATGGGGGTCAGAGACGTACCAATAAAGGTGGGGAGGGCGGAATTGCAGAACCAGAGGGTCCTTGTAGTAGCCGAAGCCAGTAATGCTAATGATCCCTAGTGATGGGCGAGTCCTAAATTACTCAGAATCGCTTGACTCTAGCGAGTCCGAGCCCGGGACTCGCTACTCGTTGCGAGTCTAGCGAGTCCAATGTTAATGAATGGGGAAGCGAGTAGTAGCGAGTAATGTCCGATTTAAAAATCGCAGTTGTGTCTCGGAAAGCGCTCGCTTTGCCGTGTTGGAAACCCCACTCGCAACTGTATTTTGCTGCTGTGTCCGAGGCCAAACTCGCATATGTTTGTCTTATTTGGCGCCGATGAGGCGAGGCAAGCGATTTTCTCCAGCACACCCCATGCTTTTAGCAAACTGGAAAGAAGCCGACTCGAGCTGACAGACGCGCACACACACAGAGCAAGCATGGCCCGTGTCAACACGCTGCAGTTAATTGACCTGGTGGAGGCTCGGCCCCTGCTTTGGCTGCCCACTGACCCTGCCTATGGGGATAACATCCAGCGGACTACAGCCTGGAGGGAGGTCGCTCAAGTCATGTTCCCTGCATTCCATCGCAGTGGCCAGGATGCACAGAGAAATATGGGTAAGTTAAATGTGTTCACACGTTATATTGCATTTACCGTATATACTTGTGTATAAGCCGACCCGTGTATAAGCCGACCCCCCTACTTTTGCCCCAAAAACTGGGAAAACATATTGACCGCCATCCTGGTATACAGCGGCTATCACTGGTAGACAGCCCCCCAGCAGAGTATACAGCTCCCCCTGCAGAGTATACAGGCCCCCCAGTGGGTATACATGCCCCCCATATTAGGGTATACAGGGCCCTCAGTGGGTATACAGGCCCCCCATCAGTGGGTATACAGGGCCCCCACAGTGGGTATACAGGGCCCCCAGCAGTGGGTATACAGGGCCCCCAGCAGTGGGGTATACAGGGCCCCCAGCAGTGGGTATACAGGGCCCCCAGCAGTGGGTATACAGGGCCCCCAGCAGTGGGTATATAGCCCCCCGTGGGTATACAGGCCCCCCAGCAGTGGGTATACAGGGACCCCAGTGGGTATACAGGGCCCCCAGCAGTGGGTATACAGGCCCCCCAGCAGTGGGTATACAGGGCCCAGTGGGTATACAGGGCCCCCATAGTAGGGTATACAGGGCCCTCAATGTGTTATCATGCGCAGTCGCATGGTTGCCTATATTTGGATGGGGTCAGAATAGTACACTTAGTTTAAGGGCTGGTCCGCCTGGCTCTGAAGGCCAGGGGGTTGGGTGTATATAAATACCACTAATGAGCGGAGTCTGGTGCCCGCACTATTACATTCTCTATGCGTTGACATGTGCCCTGCCTCATTTGTGATTGTGGCCACGTGAGATCAATGTCCGTAATGCTGTTGATGATGTTCCACACTGTCGTGTCACTGTGCCTTGTATACACATTACACACACAACATGAAAAAATGTTATTGTTGATTTGTACACATACTTTTAATGTTTCAAATGTTACAGAGGTCTAAACCCGGTTTGAAATCATTTCACAGTTGACGTGCTTATCAAACGGTGGAGGAGCTGTCGGGATCAGCACAAAAGGCAACACCGTAAGATCTCGGAGGGGGGACCGGAAGCAGATCCAGGGCCGATATATCGCCACTATGACCGGTTGTCCTTCCTTGAACCGGTGGTCCGTATGCCAAGGTATGTGTCTGCTGCACTGTTGTGTACTACTATTGTTATTATTATTTATTTATATAGCGCCATTAGGTTCCATGGCACTTTACATGAGGATAAGGGTTAACGACAAAAAACAGTAGATGAAGACAATCAGGTCATACAGGTACAAGAGGAGAGGACCCTGTCCACGAGGGCTCACAGTGTACGTATGAAGCTCTATAATGAGTGTGGTGGTTTACATACCCACACTGGGGTTTGTTTCTGCCATGGTGCAACACAATTCTATTACCTTTGGCAATGATCCAGGACATACACATTTATAGTCACATTGTGACGTTGGGACAAATAAGCAATGTTCTGCAGGGTGGTCAGACACAATGTTCCGTGACCTCACAATTAGCTATTATTGTTGGTATGTTTGTGGAACAAAGCCATGTTCTTCCCTGCAATGGCCTCTAAGGTGTGTGGCCTTGTCTGGTTTGCCTGTCATAAGCCTCATTTGTATCAGTTCCTAATGGCCTCGACTTGCATAACGGCCACATACATCCCTACACGTTTAGTTGTGAGTGTTTTTTTCGGCTAAATAACGTTGCAAGGATATACCGCTTTCGCACTAAACTGTTTGTACACCATTCCAGATTGTTGACACAGTCACACACATTTGAGGACATACCCTGTATCACTACAAATACGTGTGGGTGAGTTTTCCCATGGGTATATTTGGGGCTGCAATGGTGATGGTGTAGATATTAGGGCCCACATGTGAATTTTTTTTTTTTTCATTCACTGATGGCCACATTACGAATCCTCCGGAAAACATAGTGTATTAATGCTGTATAAAATCAAACTAAAGGGGGCCATATTTTAAGTGTAACAGGCTTTTATGTCCAAGGTCTTTTAGGAAACCCGAGGTTTGCCCTTCAGCTCCCAGTTTTTTGTTCGGCCCCGTTGGAATAACTGTAAAACTGTCCATCTGTGCATACCACCTTGTTTGGCACCAACGATGTGTGACCTGCTGCTCAAAAACAACCCCATACTCTATGTCCATTACAGTCGTTTCAAAAGCCATCTGTTTGGTGTGTTTTATTTACCAAGACATTCCTGATTAGCATACATGGCAGCAAAAAGGAGTGTAGGCCACTAACGCCGAATGCTCATGTGTCACCTATGCTGCAGGACTCCATTTCCTGTCTTGCTCATCTGCCCTATAGATCTGGGTTATGTGCATTGAAACCAAGGCCGCCCACACTGCGTCTTTTTGTGTCCATCTGATGGCAAACAACCCTGAAGAATGTGTTTGCCTCACAGTGTCAGGCTATAGCTTTGTCCACATAAAGTTTCAACAAAAAGTCAAAGCAATAGTTGTGGCCACTAATATGTCTTCAAGTGCCTAAATAGCTGTCCTGCCTAAGGCAGGGCACAGTGTAATTGTGCAGACAAATTTTTAAATTTCTAATGTAATGGCAAAAAATCGAGGACCATCACTACCCACACATAGAATATTGGTTGAGGCATGAGCCAAAATGTCCTTCATTTATTTGCTGCAATTCTATCTTAAGGCCAACAATGAAAAGACACAGAATACACAAATACACTGAGTCAAAAAAGCGTGCACATTTTATGTTTGGCCTATGGTTTTGTTTCCAAACGCAACCCATTCACCAAATTTTTTTTGTATTTACCCACAGAGCTGCTCACTACCACAGGCGGCGTGGTAACCCGCCAGCACAGCTGCCTGAAGAGGCGAGGGAGGCCCCTGAACCACCCCGACTTGGAGTGGAGGAGCAAGGAGTACCACCACCACCACCCACCTTTGGGGCATGGCCGGCCACAAGAAGAGGAGGTTGAAGGGCCACAACAACGGTCTCCCCACCAAAACCAACCTCCGGCAGTGGACGAAACTGGATGGCCAACTGGCAGCAGTGTGGGGAGTCACCAGAACCCCAGCAGCCATGCTCAGATCCCGGGGCACAAAATGACCACCTTGGACAATGTGATGCTGACTTTGCCCGCAGTCTCATACCTTTCCTGGCTCTCATTCCATTGGAGAGACGACTGCGGGCAAGGTCAGCAATCCACATTGTCCTTGATGCCTGTCGGCCCCCAAACCACCCTGGCCAGGTATTTACTTATTTGGAGGGGTGGCAGCAGTCGAGCTCCAGCAGGCTAGACAGGCCCACACCCCGGGACAGCTATGTGCCGACCCAGAGGCCTATACAACCTTTGTGGCCACCCAACATGGACCTCCCAACCCAAGGCCATTTCGACACACCGGCCCAGATGACCCACCCTACAGGGTTACAATCAGTGGGGGAGGCTATCCATGGGGCCCTGGACCTCCTCCAGGACCAGGGTGATGGTGGCCCGATAGAGGCTACCCCACACAATCAGCCCACCTACCACCAGCTGTAGAGTCAACTTTTTTGTTTTTTTTGTTATTCAAAAAGTGCATTGCACAATTTCTCTGTTTTTTTCAGTTTTATTTGTTTGGTTTTTTTTGCGTTTGTGAGCTTTCTAAAAGCTATCTGACATCTTTGGCATTAAGGCGTGATAATACACATTTTGAAAAAACTGCTTTGCGTCTGTCTTTTTTCAGGAATGGATGTGTAGGTTGTTTTGTGGGTGGGCTTAAAGTCATCATCATCATTAGCAAGTACTTTACGGCCCACATGGCGCATGAAGGCACCTTGGTTAGTATGTGTAAAATCATGACTCCACATACAAATGTTGCTGACAAATAAATAGTGCCTGTGTTTGGGGGGGTTACTTAATGACTCGCTATGGCAACAACACTAGGAACACAGATGCGAGAGGCTGGGACGTCTACTTGCAACACAGCGCGTCTACGCGTTATCTCCGTAGCGTACAGTGGAACCCTTCGCCAGGCTCCAGCAGGATCATAGTACAAACAACGTCCACGATGCAGGCATAGGCTTGTTGCCTCAAAAAATTAGCTCAAAGGGCTTAATAAACTCTTTTTAGAAATAGAGGAGGGCGCGTGGCCCATACTATATTCTTGCTTGTCCTAAGAGCATAGTACAAGCAACGTCCACGATGCAGGCATAGGCTTGTTGCCTCAAAAAATTAGCTCAAAGGGCTTAATAAACTCTTTTTTGAAATAGAAGAGGGCACGTGGCCCATACTATATTCTTGCTTGTCCTGAGAGCATAGTATAAGCAACGTCCACGATACAGGCATAGGCTTGTTGCCTCAAAAAATTAGCTCAAAGGGCTTAATAAACTCTTTTTAGAAATAGAGGAGGGCGCGTGGCCCATACTATATTCTTGCTTGTCCTGAGAGCATAGTAAAAGCAACGTCCACGATGCAGGCATAGGCTTGTTGCCTCAAAAAATTAGCTCAAAGGGTACCTTTACATGCGGCTACATTTCTAGGATGGCTACAGGTAACTTAATGGTTGCAGTGAAATCATGGAGAGATTATTCCATTTGTACACAGCAACAAGATAGAACCTTGTCTCCATGATTTCACTGCAACCAGTAAGTTACCTGTAGCCACCCAAGAAATGTAGCCGCGTGTAAAGGGGCCCAAAGGGCTTAATAAATCTTTTTTGAAATAGAAGAGGGCGCGTGGCCCATACTATATTCTTGCTTGTCCTAAGAGCATAGTACAAGCAACGTCCACGATGCAGGCATAGGCTTGTTGCCTCAAAAAATTAGCTCAAAGGGCTTAATAAACTCTTTTTAGAAATAGAGGAGGGCGCGTGGCCCATACTATATTCTTGCTTGTCCTAAGAGCATAGTACAAGCAACGTCCACGATGCAGCCATAGGCTTGTTGCCTCAAAAAATTAGCCCAAGGGGCTGTATTGTATTGAATGGAAAAAAAAAAAAATGAAAAATGCTCACAAGCGGATGCACTTGTAAAGTAAAATGATTTTTACTGATTGCGTAGTTTTGTTATCATGCAGCAAATGTTGCTGGAACATGACTTATCACATCGTCTGAGCTGAGGGAGATGCCGATACTTCCTGTCTTAAAAGGGCATAAAGTTAAAAGCGCAATATTCCAATCATATTAATTATGATTAGGTTACTCTACATTTGGGTACTGTCGTCTGGGGGGCTTACGAACTGCGATGATATGCAGTCCTTGTTGAACTTAATGAGAGTCAGCCTGTCTGCATTTTCAGTAGTAAGCCGTGACCTTCTATCAGTGACTATACCCCCAACGGCACTGAAAACACGCTCTGATGTCACACTAGCAGCTGGGCAGGCCAGCACCTCCAAGGCATACAAAGCGAGCTCTGTCCAAGTGTGAAGCTTGGAAACCCAGTAATTAAAGGGTACAGAAGGGTTGGTTAGGAAGCTGGTACTGTCACTAACATACTCGTTCACCATGTTGGAGAATTGTTGTCTCCTAGTCAAGGTGACCGTAGGCATGATCCGTTGTTGATCGGAAGGTCTGTTGAACATCGCCCAGTTGGTGGACATCTTACCCCCACCTCTTCTTGAGATTGATGACGTTTGTGTCCCAACCAAAGGCTGCTGTTGCAAAGAGCTGGTTCTTCGGGGTATAGCGGAGTCAGACGGTGATATGGACATCAAATTGTCAACAACAACCCTCTTGAAAAAATCCATCGTTAAGCCCCTGGGTGACTGCAACAGCAGCGACGGAAATTTGTCTTTGTACCGTGGGTCCAAAAAGGTTGACAACCAGTAGAGGTTGCTGTTATAGATGTGAATGACGCGTGGATCTTGGGAGAGACATTGACACATTGCGTCAGCCATGTGTGCTAAGCTGCAAAGACTCATCTCCTCAGTTACAACAAAATGAGGATCACTACGCATCATGGCCTCTAAATCGGTCTCCGCCTCCTCCTCTTCAGCCCACCCATGCTGTACCGACATAAACGTAGGGTTGGGAGTACCATCAGGGTTCACATCAGTACCACAGAAAAATGAATCTTCTTCATCATCACCCTCATCACCTTCTTCTTCCAGACCCAATGTAGCCTGCTGATATTGGCTTGGCCGGCTAGGATCAGCGAGGTTAAATTCTGGCTCCATAGCCATCTGCTGGGCCCTCAAAGATTCTGTTTTCAGATTCAGGAGCGATTCTTTAAGCAAACAGAGCATGGGGATGGTGAGACTGATAATGGACTGATCACCGCTGACAAGTTTGGTGCAGTATTCAAAGTTCTCCAGCAACTCGCAAACATCAGCGATCCAGACCCACTCGAAAGTACTAATGTGTCTGGTCTGACTTCCAGGGTGACGGGCATGTTGCAGCTGATATTCCGCTATTGCCGTCTGCTGCTCATTAAACCTTGCCAACATATGGAATGTTGAGTTCCATCGCGTGGGCATGTCGCAAATTAGCCGGTGTTTAGGCAAATTTAATTTGTTTTGAAGGGCTGAAAGACTTCCAACTGCTGTGTACGAATGTCTAAAATGGGCGCAAATTTGCCTCACCTTCACCAGTATGTCAGATAACTCGGGGTATATTTTCAGGAATTTCTGAACTATTAGGTTCAGCACGTGAGCCAGGCATGGCACGTGTACAAGGTTACCCTGCTTTAGTGCCGCCACAAGGTTTCGTCCGTTGTTGCTGACAACAAGACCTGGTTGTAGTTGCAGTGGGGCCAGCCACTCATCAGTCTGTTGCTTAAGACCTTTCCACAGCTCAGTTGCAGTGTGAGGTGTGTCACCTAGACAGATAAGCTTCAGAAGAGCCTGTTGTCGCCTTGCTGAAGCACTACTGCAAAGCTCCCAACTTGGACGTGATGGTGCGGTCAGCTCAGCAGTGGACAAGGAAGTTGCAGAAGCAGATTGTGTACTTGACATACAGTTAGGGCCAGAAATATTTGGACAGTGACACAAGTTTTGTTATTTTAGCTGTTTACAAAAACATGTTCAGAAATACAATTATATATATAATATGGGCTGAAAGTGCACACTCCCAGCTGCAATATGAGAGTTTCCACATCCAAATCGGAGAAAGGGTTTAAGAATCATAGCTCTGTAATGCATAGCCTCCTCTTTTTCAAGGGACCAAAAGTAATCGGACAATGGACTCTAAGGGCTGCAATTAACTCTGAAGGCGTCTCCTTTGTTAACCTGTAATCAATGAAGTAGTTAAAAGGTCAGGGGTGGATTCCAGGTGTGTGGTTTTGCATTTGGAAGCTGTTGCTGTGACCAGACAACATGCGGTCAAAGGAACTCTCAATTGAGGTGAAGCAGAACATCCTGAGGCTGAAAAAAAAGAAAAAATCCATCAGAGAGATAGCAGACATGCTTGGAGTAGCAAAATCAACAGTTGGGTACATTCTGAGAAAAAAGGAATTGACTGGTGAGCTTGGGAACTCTAAAAGGCCTGGGCGTCCACGGATGACAACAGTGGTGGATGATCGCCGCATACTTTATTTGGTGAAGAAGAACCCGTTCACAACATCAACTGAAGTCCAGAACACTCTCAGTGAAGTAGGTGTATCTGTCTCTAAGTCAATAGTAAAGAGAAGACTCCATGACAGTAAATACAAAGGGTTCACATCTAGATGCAAACCATTCATCAATTCCAAAAATAGACAGGCCAGAGTTAAATTTCCTGAAAAACACCTCAAGAAGCCAGCTCAGTTCTGGAAAAGTATTCTATGGACAAATGAGACAAAGATCAACCTGTACCAGAATGATGGGAACAAAAAAGTTTGGAGAAGAAAGGGAACGGCACATGATCCAAGGCACACCACATCCTCAGTAAAACATGGTGGAGGCAACGTGATGGCATGGGCATGCATGGCTTTCAATGGCACTGGGTCACTTGTGTTTATTGATGACATAACAGCAGACAAGAGTAGCCGGATGAATTCTGAAGTGTACCGGGATATACTTTCAGCCCAGATTCAGCCAAATGCTGCAAAGTTGATTGGACGGCGCTTCATAGTACAGATGGACAATGACCCCAAGCATACAGCCAAAGCTACCCAAGAGTTCATGAGTGCAAAAAAGTGGAACATTCTGCAATGGCCAAGTCAATCACCAGATCTTAACCCAATTGAGCATGCATTTCACTTGCTCAAATCCAGACTTAAGATGGAAAGACCCACAAACAAGCAAGACCTGAAGGCTGCGGCTGTAAAGGCCTGGCAAAGCATTAAGAAGGAGGAAACCCAGCGTTTGGTGATGTCCATGGGTTCCAGACTTAAGGCAGTGATTGCCTCCAAAGGATTCGCAACAAAATATTGAAAATAAAAATATTTTGTTTGGGTTATGTTTATTTGTCCAATTACTTTTGACCTCCTAAAATGTGGAGTGTTTGTAAAGAAATGTGTACAATTCCTACATTTTCTATCAGATATTTTTGTTCAACCCTTCAAATTAAACGTTACAATCTGCACTTGAATTCTGTTGTAGAGGTTTCATTTCAAATCCAATGTGGTGGCATGCAGAGCCCAACTCGCGAAAATTGTGTCACTGTCCAAATATTTCTGGCCCTAACTGTATATGATGAGGCAGCCACCCGGAATGATGTTGTGTCCGCTATTCGTGGAGTTGGTAGTATTTCAGATGGTCCACTTTGAGAAGTTGGAACACTGTCCACCAGGTTGATCCAGTGAGCCGTTACTGAGATGTATCTGCCCTGTCCACAACTTGTAGTCGCCCCTCTGTCCGGGGTCCCCACTCCACACCCTGTTTCCCCCTCTTCCCGATCTGTTACCTGTCCTTCCCGGGGTCGGGGTTCCAGGGTGCCGGTCATCCACAGGCGGCTCCGGGGTTCCAGGGTGCCCTGACTTCTGCCTGCAGCTCTGAATGTGCTTCCTGCTTCCTCTCTGGGATCTCACTAGGAGGCGGGGCCGCTCTCTCAGCTCCTTTTATAGAATCTGGGTGCTGATCAGTCTGCCCCGGCCGCTGGCCAATCATTGCTGTGCTGCAGGATTATAAACCCTGCATTCACTGCCAGACCTTGCCGAGGCAACTTCATTCCTTGTGAAGCTACCAGTCCTGGTCCTGCTAGTCTGTTTATTGGCTTGCTAATCTGATACCTGTCTTTTGTTCCTTTTGCAGTTGTGCTGTTCCAGTGCTGCGCCCGGATCTTCCTCGTGCTGCTCCTCTGTTGTCTCACGTCCGACCTTGCTTTGGTTCCTCTGCTGTTTCTGGTCCGGCCTTCATAGTGCAAACTCGGGTCCTGGCGCTGACTGCTCCTCTTACTTCTGGGTCCGCTCTTTGAGTTCTTTGATTTTGCATTTTATGTTTTGCCCCCTTGGGTCGGTGATGCGCAAGTAACGCTCCACCTGGGCACCTCGGTTAGCGGGTCCAGGTGATATCCCTGTCCTATGGGGTCACCTATCCTGGGCACCTTACTGAGGAGTACTTGTGTTGTATCCTTGCGACCTTCCCTTGGGGCCACCTTGCATTTATCTTTGGTTTAAATAAAGCTTTAAAAGTATTCAGTTGTCCGATTCTCTGTCATCCTGGTATCGGCATCCGCAATAGCTGCGGTCCAGTGGGTCCACACCTCAGGGTACGCCCTAGAGCGTGACACAACTACTTGTCCACGTGTCCGTTGTTAGGTGGACTTTGGCGGTTACAGCATTTGTTAGTGCACGCTTTAAGTTGGTAACAACGTGCTGGTGTAACGCGGGTACGACACTACGTGAGAAAAAGTAGCGGCTGGGTACAGAGTATTGTGGTGCTGCCACAGCCAACAACTCCCGAAAAGACTCTGTACCCACAAGCCTAAACGGCAGCATTTCCACAGCTAACAACTTTGCAATTTGCGCAGTCACTTTTTGGGAAAATGGGTGTGTGGATTGGTACTTCCGCTGCCTTTCATACAGCTGTGGCACAGACAACTGGACGTTTGGCGCACACTGACCAGTGGCTTGACTACTATCATGTCTCTCTTGTACCGCAGCTTGGGAGGAGTACGTTTGAGCAGGAGCTGATGCCTGAACACTAGCTGGTGAAGGATGGATCTGAGGTGGCCTGGAAGTGTTGGGATCAGAAGGCACTGATTGTAAACCCTGATGGGCCGACCACTGAATTGGGTGCTTAACAGACATATGCTTACGCATACTGCTGGTGCTCATGTTTCCTTTTCCCAGGCCTCTGCTTAGCCTTGCATGGCAGATGTTACAGATAACCATATTTGGTACAGATGTCGCATCCTTAAAAAATTGCCAGACAATGGCTTTTCGTCCTTTATGTTGAATTGGAGGCAGAGGAGGATGACTCTGTACAACACAAACTGTTGACACAGTTTGGGCAACTGTGTTTACAGTTTGTGCAACAGTTGGTACAGTTTGTGCAACAGTTGACACAATTTGGGCAACTGTTGTCACAGTTTGTGTTCTGGAGAAAGGAGTAAGCCTTGGTGCTTTTGGCGGTGGTACATAGCCACTTTCCTCCTCCTGGCTGCTCTGTTGGCTATGCATGCCAAGAGTCCAGGTAGGATCTGTGGTCTCATCATCCACGCCTTCCTCTTCAAAGTCTTCTGGCTAACGTGACTGAGCAGGCTGGCCAGATGAGATGTGTGTCTCATCATCCTCATCATCATCCACCTCCTGAGATGCTGTATGCCTTTGGTGAAAGTGGCTTTCTTCAGTACGAGGTGCTTCAAAACTTTGGTCATGAATAGACATTACGTCTTCTTCAAGTATCTCGTCAGGCAGTGACAAAGAAAGGCCAGATGCAATCGAGGGCTGATAAATAAATCATCGGAGTGACCAAGGTCGGGCTCCAATTTTTCCTCTGGCTGCCGATGGGTTGAGGAAATAGGAATACTTTGAGGATTGGATGGCCCTGTGTTGTCTGTAGCGACACTAGACTGTGTTGGCAAGGACGATTGTGTACTGCAAGAACCAGTGGTCGAGGTGTTATCAGCCATCCAAGATGTTATCTGGTCATGCTCTTCCGGCCTCAAGACACGTTTTGTTGAGTACTGAGAATTTTAGACGGGAGAAAGAGAGATCTATCAATCTTCGTCTGTCTACCTGTACCAGTGCCTTCTTGGGCACGACTGCTACGGCCACGACCTCGTCCCCGTCCCTTTGCAACCGCTTTTTTGGGAAATTGTGGTTTTTGTGACATTGTTGACAAATGCACAGTCACCAAGATGGAGTTAGGTGTTGCTGTAGGCGTCACCTGCTGGCGGGTTAAGTGCGTACTAACACTTGTCAGTGAAGCAGCACACTAGTCCCTGCAAAAATTATTAAGTGCGCACAGCCACTGAGATGGAGTTAGGTGGTGCTGTAGGCGTCACCTGCTGGCGGGTTAAGTGCGTGCTAACACTTGTCAGTGAAGCAGCACACTAGTCCCTGCAAAAATTATTAAGTGCGCACAAGTAGTCGCACAAGTAGGTGGCGTACGTGCTATTTGCAGGTAGAGCAGCAACGCACTGATCTGCCACAGACAAAATAAAGCTGAAGGGGTTTTTATGACCCTAAATCTATCAGGTGCAAAAAAATTGGAAATAGTACCTCAGCTAAGCCTCTGACTTCAGCTATTAGGACAGCTGAGTGAGTAAGCTAAGCTATGAGGTCGGTCCTGTGTGCACTGTAAGGCTGCATCTCCCTGCCTGCCTGCCTGCCTACAGTCCTCTACACAGTACTCCTCTGTCCTCCTGGTAGCTCTCAGAAGAGCTGTTTGGGTTAAATATAAGGAATTTTTAAGTTTCCCTACACTGACTGACAATCCCTATGATCTGTTCCAGCATCTACCTCACCCTGCACTAGGTCAGATCTCTCAGGAATGTGGAGAAAATGGCGGTGGCAAGGCTTATATACAGCCTCGCCTCTGATACATGACATAGGCATTACGATGGACAGAAGCCAATCATAGTCCTGCCACAACTAACATGGCTGTGGCATTACTGAATACGATTGGCTAACATGCTTGTCCATCTTCACAAGTTTTCTGACCTAACACGCTAGGCTGTCTCAGAAGCTTTGTCGGAACATAACAGATTCTGTATTCGCGAGTCCCGAATACAGTATACAGGACTCGGATTCGTAGACTTGCTCAGACTCACTTAGACTCGCTCAGACTCGCTGCTGACAGCGGGTATCTGTGAATCGGTGCGATTGTTTAACCGATTTGGGGAGATTCAAGCTACATAGCGATGTGATATAGCGAGTCTAGCGAGTGAGAAAAAGTAAACTCTGACAAAACTAGGATTGCCATCGACTTGCATTGGACTCGTTACTGTGCGAGCAATCGCTGGGAAACTCGCCGAGTACCGAGTCCTGCGAGTAGACTCGCCCATCCCTAATCCCTATATCATACTAGGCACTAATGTTGTTAGCAATTGCATGGAGGAAGTCTTGTCTTTTCTTCAACAGATCGCAGACACTGCCAGACCTGGTCAAAGGAAGGTCCTCCAGCGTCAGATCAGAGCCATCCTGCACCATCAACAGTTAACAATTACAGGTGGCGAAATTGGTACTGCACGGGTGACAGACCCTTTGCCTATTGTGAGTCCCCCAATGAGCGAAATGATGATTTGGTGTCGAGCAGCTATAGGTCTGAGAGGGCAGGACTATCAAGCATTAGTGGAGCCCATCAGCACGGAGCACAGACCTACACTCTTGACGGCCAGGGGAGTGGTGGACGTACACAATGGGATAGTACCTGTTCGCATCTTAAATTGTGGCAGTGAGGAGGTTAAATTACCCAGGTATACCACCGTTGCTAAATTGTACACAGTCAGCAACAACGAGATCCAAACGGTGGAACCCAGACCCTATACAAAAGGGGCAAAACCTGATCAAACCACTGGGCCACTGGAGGACTGGTGTCAGCAGCTCTATGTCGGAACTGACACCACTCTTGTGTATGAAAAGCAAGGTGTGTACTGGGTAGTTCAAGAGTTTGAACAAGTCTTTAGTAAACATCCACTTGACTTTGGTAGGATAAAAGGGGTCCAACATCACATCCCAACAGGTACACATCCACCAATCAAAGAACGGTACAGGCCTATTCCACCTGCACATTATCAAAAAGCCAAGGAAATGTTACAGGACATGAAGGACGCAGGGGTTATACGAGATAGCTGTAGTCCCTCGGCAGCTCCATTAGTCCTAGTCAGGAAAAAGGATGGCAGTATGAAAATGTGTGTAGACTGTAGGCAAATAAACTACATAACACACAAAGATGCTTACCCGTTACCTTGTATAGAGGAATCTTGAAGTCTCCCAATTACTTCTCTACCTTAGATCTCACTAGTGGGTATTGGCAGGTGTCCGTAGCTGAGGAAGACAGAGAGAAGACGGCATTCACAACACCTATGGGCCTATGTGAATTCAACAGTATGCCCTTCGGACTATGTAATGCACCCGGAACCTTCCAGCGATTAATGGAGAGTTGCCTGGGACATAAGAGCTTTGAGACGGTACTGCTCTACCTGGATGACGTGATTGTGTACTCCAAGACCTATGAAGAACATGTCACTCATCTAGGAGAGGTGTTTGAAGCTCTGGCCAAATATGGGATGAAGCTGAAACCATCAAAATGCCACCTGTTAAAGCCAAGAGTACAGTACCTGGAACACATAGGCAGTGCCGAAGGCATGGCCCCTGATCCAGACAAGGTGACAGCAATCAAAGAGTGGCCAGAACCCAAGACCTTAAAGGAAGTACGTCAATTCTTGGGTTTGGTGGGCTACTATAGGAGGTTCATCAAGGAGTAGAAGAAGAAGGCTGCTCCCCTGCAAGACCTCCTAGCAGGCCAACCCACGAAGGGCAAGTCTAAGGATTCTCCATGGAGATGGGGTAAGGAACAAGAGGAAGCGTTCCAGACGATGAAAGAAGCCCTGACAGGAGAATAAATCCTTGCTTACCTGGACTACAACCTGCCATTCTTGCTGTACACAGATGCCAGTAATGTGGGACTCGGTGCCGTCCTTCCCCAAAAGCAAGACGGCAAGGAAAGAGTAATTGCCTATGCCAGCAGAAAGCTGCACCCCACAGAGAAGAACCCAGAAAACTACAGTTCCTTCAAGCTGGAATTCCTGGCCTTGGTCTGGGCCATCACAGAGAGGTTCAAAAAATATCCGGCCTCTAGCAAATTTACAGCCTACACGGATAACAATCCGCTGACCAACCTGGAAACTGCAAAGTTGGGAGCCATGGTGCAGAGATGGATGGCCAGATTGTCCATCTACCAGTTCACCATCAAGTACCGGGCTGAGCACCAGAATGGAAACACGGACGCATTATCCAGAATGCCTCACCTATCAGAAGAAGGTGTAGACGAAGACGAGCTGGTAGAAGTGGAGTTACCTGCCTTCCATCAAGTAAGAGTAACCCAATGCCAGCAAACCCATCAAGATCGTCCTACAAGAACAGTAAACCTGTTTCCCCACTTTGGTTGGAAAGAGGTGCAAGACAATGACCCGGCTGTCAGTCTAATAAAGCAACTAACAACCCAGGAGTCAGCGAAGCTGCTTGAAAATCCCCAATCTGAAGTCAAACATCTGTGGAGTGAGTGGAGTAAGCTGTTCATATACAAAGGGAAGCTTTGTCGGAGGTACATCAATCAAAGAACACAATAGATGGCCTGGCAGATCATCGTGCCAAAATCAGAAATCCATGTGGTCTTGAACGCCTATCACAACCAGACTGGTCACTTTGGATGGAAGAAGCTAGAGATGCTACTGAAGCATAGGTTCTTTTGGGTTGGCAAGCGGACATCTATTGAGAAATTGTGTAAGAATTGTAAATCCTGCAGCCTGAGAAGAAAAGACTTACAGAGCCAAAAAGCCTAACTTCATCCTATTGTAACGAAACAACCTCTGGAAATAGTAGCCTTGGACCACGTGAAATTAAACCCAAGTAAATCTAGCTACACTAACGTGTTGACCATGGTAGACCATTACTCGAGATTCTTAATGGTTGCCCCCTTAAAGGACTTGACAGCTGCCACAGCTGCTAGAACCTTCCAAAATGTCTTCTGCAGACCATTGGGATACCCAGAACAGGTCTTAACAGATCAAGGATCAGCCTTCGAAGTGGAGATCTTCCAAGTGTTCTGCCATATGTATGGGTGCAAAAAGATCAGATCAACCTCATACCATCCACAAGCCAACGGACTCTGTGAGACAATGAATCACATCATCATTGACATGCTGAAGATCCTACCATTAGAAGAAAGAAAACAATGGCCGGAGAAACTACCTGATTTGGTTGACATGTATAACCATATCCCAGTAAGCTCTACAAACTGTACACCCGCTTACCTGATGAGAGCCTGTATAGGAAAGTTACCCGTAGACTTGGAACTTGGAGTAGTAGATCCTGAAGCAGATAACACTATGTCAAATTGGAAAATGCATCGCCTCGAACAATACAAAAAGGTTCAAGCCAGCGTTGAAGACAACCTGGAGAAATCCCATGAAAAACAAGAAAGGGACTACAACAAAAATGCTCCAGCAGAACCAATAACACCTGGAAGTATTGTCCTTAAGAGAAAAACAACTAGACACAAGTTGGATAATCAGTGGGAACAAGAACCCTACATCCTATTAGACTCTGGACTTGACAACAGCAAAGCCTGTTCCTTTGGCGGTGCCTGGTACCCTTCTTATGGACTGCTCTGGTGCCTGGGAGAATTGAAGACTCCACGGGAATCCGGATTCTCTGTTGTGCCTGTAGCTACGGCAGTCTGCGGGCTCCGGAGCCCGGTAAGCTGTCTGGGAGAACCTAACAACGGCCCCTCTTCCCAGACCAGCTGCTCTCCTGAAAAGCTCCTTTCTCCTTAGACCCTCTCTTCCATCTCTCCTCCTGGTCCCTCAGCCGAGAGACCTAGCAGCAAGCTTAGAGGCAAAGACTAAAGACCAAAGACCTTCTTTTTCCCTCTAGAGGTGATTTTATTCCCTCCCGGGTAACCTCTCACCGTGTAAACTAATGTGGGAGTGTTGGAATGGGTCCCACCCACCATCCTAGGGTCCACCTGCAGCTGGAGTATCTGCACCTCTTTTACAGGTGCAGTACCCTTCTGTGACGCCTGCTTGGTGGGGCGCCACATTCAGATACAGAAATGCTCTACAGGAAGTGAGCGGTCAGCTGCAGAGCTTACTTCCTGTTGAGTTCTCCTGTATCCGAAGGGGGAAGAAGGAAGCTAATGCGTATTGGTCGCAGGGCTGTGTCAAAGTAATGTCATGTGGGCCCCTGGAATGTGACTTCTGACATTCCTAGAACAGCAGCAGAGGTGAGTATAGACTTTTTTATTTTTATGGGGGCAAACATGGGGAATGAGAAGTGGTTGTCCAAGTATTGGACAACCCATTTAATAGTCCTCTTTCATTATGTATGTGCCAATAAACAGCAATAAGCCTAAACTCACTACACTTGCTCCCACAATGAGATATCATAGTGGGTGTTACCTGCATTTCTACATGTGATATCACCCATAGCTATTTGTACCTTTACACGCCGCTACAACAGGATGGATACAACCCGCTACTTCACGTGCACGAGCACGCCCAAACGGTTACAAACGGGAAACGCACCACTTTTACACGCCGCCACAAGGTGCGCTACGCTACGCTACATCTATAGCTAGATACATCGCCGGGTGTCTGAAGTAGCCATCTGTAGCTTACCTTACCTCATTTACACACCGCTACAACAAGCTAATATGGGCGGACCTAGTGCAGCAGGGACAGCACATAGGCGTGCCACCATTGTGGATTACGAGACGTCCGTACGCTGATAGGACAAAGCAGGAACATCATGATTGGGCAGGCATCACAGGAGGCTGTTTAATACATGACGCTCGAGCAATTGTGTAGTGTGACTGGTCAGCTCCTTAAATATGCTGCCCTATGCAGCGACTACCAATCGTCATGCAGGAGCTTCCTCCAATGATCGCTGAAGGGGCGCGGTAACCCGGAGCCTGTGTCACGCCCCAGCTACATACCAGGTACATCGCCTGGTGTATGGACATCCCTTCTGTAGCTTCTTTACACGCCGATACAGCTCGCTGCAATCGGCTTTGTAGCCACCTGTTTCAGAGCAGTGCTCGGAAACAGATGTATCTGTTGCCGGCTGCCTCCTACCGTCTTCACATGCCGCTACTACTGGCTATATTGACGACGCAAGCTACAATCGTAGCCTGTAGCGGGTTGTATCCATCCTGTTGTAGCGGCGTGTAAAGGTACCTTAAAGGTACCTTTACACGCCGCTACTGGAGGATGGATACAACCCGCTACTTCACGTGCATGAGCACGCCCAAATGGTTACAAACGGGAAACGCACCACCTTTACACACCGCCACAAGGTGCGCTACGCTACGTTACATCTACAGCTAGATACATCGCCAGGTGTCTCAAGTAGCCATCTGTAGCTTAGCCTACCATCTTCACACGCCGCCACCACATAGTAATCTGGGCGTAACAAAGGCAGCAGGGAAAACATATAGGCGTGCCACAGTCCTGCACGCCGCGCCCAAACAACAACCATTGGCCAACACTAGAGAGTTGTGATTAGCACGAAGGAGAGGGCGGATGGCTGAGACGTGACGTACTAGTGATCGGACTGTGGCACGGAATAAGCGCTTGTGACATGGCGGAGCGTGTCGTATGCATCGAAATCGATGGTAAAGCGTCACGCTGGAGCGGTGGTCAGTCACATACTCCGTGTGCATTAAAGTAGCGGTTCCGGCCTATGTGTGCGTAGTAGAAGTGTTTGCCTTGTCACGCACGCTGAGCGCTTGTGACAGCGGCGTGTGGCGATTGTGCTAATTAGCGTTTGTGCCACCCACAGTGGCGGCTTACAACACACAGTATGTGCGTTTTCAGTTGAAGTTTTATCTGTGTCCTGTCTGCCTAACTATGTGTGAATGCAGGCCCAATGGTGTTCATATATGTGCGCACAGATGTGAATGTAGTGGAGGAGCTCCCAAGGCCACATGCCCAAGATGTGTGTGACCGTGTCCTTCAAACCACCTGACAAGAATATGTCCTGCATCAATGTGCTGTGTCCAGGTGACCCTCTGCCTACACCAAAATAAAAGGGTGAGGTACACACATTTCCCTCATACACTGTTGGACAAAATCCTTCCCAAACAGCATGGCTACCCACACAGATTGTCTGCCCAATCACAGCCAATAGGTGTGTATGACATCCCTGCCCCCCCCCAAACCTTCATCACACTGCCCTCCATTCCCAAGTAATCAGGCTCACACAGATTCGTTTGGATCCAAGGACAAAAGATTTATTATAATGCATCAATCCTGGAGTGAAAAACACAAACATATACAGAAAGGAAATACAATGGACATTACAACTGCATGTGACATTGTATACACATATATTAGGGATCCCAAAATTAGCACACATGATAACCTGTGCAGCAACCAGAAAAATATAAGCATACCTAATATAACTAACTAACTAAAATTGATGCACAGAATGAAAACAAACAACACAAAACAAAAAAAAAAAAGAAAAAACATGGCACAGCTAACCTGCTGTCACCAACATACCAAGCTTCAAAGCAGCATCCAGAACCAGCCACACTACATGGCCTGGTCCTGCCAGCTCACTGCACCAGACCCATTGAAGTAGGAGCAGTAAGCATCTCTACTGTCCCTGGCCTCCTGCTGAGTGCGACCATGGCTCTGCGGCTGGAGTGGCGCAACAACATGGGCCTCATCACGCCAAGACCCTGGACGGACCTACCCTGTTGTGGCGTCTGCATGATCTACATAACCTCCTGGCGTGTATGATGCTCTATCCCTACAACGCATGAAGTTATGCAGCACACAGCAGGCCAGCACTACCGCGTCAATAGACTCCAGTTTCATATGCATAGGCGTATGAAAAACCCGGAATCGATTCGCCATTATCCCAAACGCATTTTCAACTACACGGCGGGCCGGGGATAGCCGGTAGTTGAAAATGCGTCTCTCAGAAGTAAGGGCCCTCTGGGGATATGGCCGCAGTAGGTGAGCCTGAAGTGGGAATGCTTCATCCACCACAAACGCAAAGTTGAGATGTTCGGTCGTGTCCTCATTTGAGGGGAAGTTTAGCCCACCACTCCCTAGTAGTGTTGCCAAGGAGCTTCGGGCAAACACCCCCCATCTGAGTTGCGACCGTTCATTCCAACATCGACGTAGAGGAACTCATAGTTGGCATCCACTAGAGCCATGAGGATTATACTACAATACCCTTTGTAATTGAAAAACAAAGAGCCTGAGTGGGCAGGTTTGGTAATCCTCACGTGCTTTCCATCCAATGCCCCGCCGCAGTTGGGGAAGTTCCAGCGGGTTTCAAAGCCTCGCCCTACTTCCATCCATCCTGCGGCTGTTTGTGGCATCTTTAGGTAGGATGGCTGCAGAACACTCCAGATGGCCTCACATGTCTCAGGGATCAGGCGGCTCAGCAGGGGCAGGGAGACACGTGACAAGTATGTGAGGGATGTCATTGACTGCCCTGTAGCCAGGAACCGCAAAGTGATAGCCAACCGCTCTGCAGCTGATACCGATGGACGCATTAGAGTGTCCTGACGCGCTATCAGTGGCCCAACATGCTCCAAAAGGAAGGTGAAACAGTCCTCGGACATACGCAGATAGTTTCGGTAATCTTCCGGATTATTGAGCTCCAGCTCCCGCAACAGCTGCATGTGTCCCCGGCTTTCCCGCCTGCGCAGCCAATCCATGGTCCACAACCGCCGCTGTCTGCGACTCATCAACCGGTCATACCGATCCTGAAGCCACATTTGCACTTCCACCACTGCGGCAGCCACGATAACATTGCGATCATGGATATTCTGCATCCTCAATATCAGCACCTGTAGATGACAAAATCAAACATCAGTACTTACAACAATATGGGGACATTTCAGTATGTTAAGCAAGCCACACCTCTTTTCAATGACACACTGGAGCCCAGATGATTGGATCTCTCTTCTGCCCACAAAACACATCCTGGAAGGCATGCCTTTACCACACCCACTACTCGGGCAAAACCAAATGGAACATGCACAATTATAATGGTCTCCTATCCATCTTCAGTAGGGATGGGCGAATCTACTCGCTAGGACTCGTTACTCGGCGAGTAGTAAGGGACTCGCAGGACTCGGTACTCGGCGAGTTTCCCAGTGATTACTCGCACGAGTCCAATGCAAATCAATATCAATCCTAGTTTTGTCAGAAACGCTGACAAAACTAGGATTGCCATTGTTTGCATTAGACTGGGCTACTGTGCCAGTGATACCAGGGAAACTCGCAGATAACTGCTGTTACATTGCGAGCCGAGTCCAGCTGTCTTCTCTGTGCAGCTCCAGGGTCCTAGAGCCCGCCTGCTCACAGAGATGATGTAGCAGTGCTGAGATTGTTCTCAGTCTGCTCATTCCGCTCATTCCCTGCGTACAGACATGAATGTCTGTGCACAGAGATGATGTAGCAGTGCTGAGATTGTTCTCAGTCTGCTCATTCCCTGTGTACAGACATGAATGTCTGTGCACAGAGATGATGTAGCAGTGCTGAGATTGTTCTCAGTCTGCTCATTCCCTGTGTACAGACATGAATGTCTGTGCACAGAGATGATGTAGCAGTGCTGAGATTGTTCTCAGTCTGCTCATTCCCTGTGCATAGACATCTATCTATGCACAGGGGATGTAGCAGAGAGGACATCGCGTTTTGGACTACGTCGGACGGAAGAGGATTTTTTTAATTAAAGATGGAGTCCCTAATGGCTTTTTTATTTATTTCAAATAAAAAATTTTCTCTGTGTTGTGTTTTTTTAACCCTTTATTGGAGATTCTTAGTGGCTGGGTCAAACGTGGCCTGACATTAAGAATCTCGGGCTTAATACCAGCTTGTATAACAAAGCTGGTATTAACCCCTTTATTACCCAGCGTGCTACCGCCACCAGGGCCGCTGGAAGAGCGGGGTTCAGCGCCAGAGGATGGCGCTTCAATGAACGCGCCATCTCCTGGGGCGGCTGCGGGCTGCAATTTGCAGCGGGGGGTGCCCAGAAAGCTTGGGCATCCCTGCACTGCGGATTCCAGCCCCCAGCTGCTTAGCTGTACCTGGCTAGACATAGAAATTGCGCAGAGCCCCACGCATTTTTTTTTAATTATTTCATGAATTTCAGAGTCAGAGTCTCAGAGTCAGAGTCTCAGAGTCAGAATCTCAGAATTTCATGAAATAATTTAAAAAAAATGCATGGGGCTCCGCGCAATTTCTATGTCTAGCCAGGTACAGCTAAGCAGCTGGGGGCTGGAATCCGCAGCGCAGGGATGCCCAAGCTTTCTGGGCACCCCCCGCTGCAAATTGCAGCCCGCAGCCGCCCCAGAAGATGGCGCGTTCATTGAAGCGCCATCCTCTGGCGCTGAACCCCGCTCTTCCAGCAGCCCTGGTAGCAGTGGCACGCTGGGTAATAACGAGGTTAGGGCCAGCTTTGTATTATCAGCTGGCCCTGAGCCCGAAATTTATGGCGGTCACGCCAATATTAGACATGACCGCCATGAATTTCTATTAAATTGTTTTAAAAAAAACACAACAAAGAAAATTTTTTATTAGAAATAAAAAAAAAAGCCATTAGAGACTCCATCTTTAATTAAAAAAATCCTCTTCTGTCCGACGCAGTCCAAAACGCGATGTCCTCTCTGCTACATCCCCTGTGCATAAATATACATGTCTATGCACAGGGAATAAGCAGACTGAGAACAATCTCAGCTCTGCTACATCATCTCTGTGCACAGACATTCATGTCTGTACACAGGGAATGAGCAGACTGAGAACAATCTCAGCTCTGCTACATCATCTCTGTGCACAGACATTCATGTCTGTACACAGGGAATGAGCAGACTGAGAACAATCTCAGCTCTGCTACATCATCTCTGTGTACAGACATTCATGTCTGTACACAGGGAATGAGCAGACTGAGAACAATCTCAGCACTGCTACATCAGGCAGCAGGCGGCCTCTAGGACCCTGGAGCTGGGGCAGCCAGCACACTGAGGAGACAGGACTCTTATCTGTGCGAGTTTCCCAGCGATTACAGTTGCAAAGTAAACTAGTCCAATGCAAATAAATGACAAAACTAGGATTGCTTCAGGCTGAAGCTTCCGAGACACATCTGCGATTTGTAAATCTCACACTACTCGCTATTACTCGCTTCCCCATTCATTAACATTGGACTCACTAGACTCGCAACGAGTAGCGAGTCCTGGGCTCGGACTCGCTAGAGTCAAGCGATTCCGAGTAATTTAGGATTCGCCCATCACTAATCTTCAGCTTGGAGAGGACATGAAAGTCACACATCTGGACCTATGTGAGTTACAAAGGGACATGTGTCACCAAATATGTTGCTCAGACATGTCCCATAATCCTTACTAAAATACATATGTAGGTCGCAAAGAACATACATAAATCCACTACGTACCAGGATATGCCAGGTTGAGTGAGCATACATGACACAAACAACATTCAACATGACTCAGGATGGTGAAACTTGGTTATACATGTGTTTGCTGGGGTTAGGTTCTCTCCACATCTGTTCTATGTCTGGAGTGCTACACCTCAAAGCCATGTGTGATCCTAGCCCCGTTGTTCCCACTGTCCATTGTCCACAACCAGTATGATGTCATCGATGCAGTCCACATGAGTGACACAGTTCTGTCTACAGTCCAGCAGCCATTCTCCTGTATGGTGACTGGAAAAAAAAAAAACAATGTATCTGTGCCAAAAAGTAAAGCCCCATACAAAATGCCTAGACAAATTCACCACACTTCACTAATGTAACCACCACACCAATAGCAATCCACATATAGTCCGCTAAAGCACTTTTTGGCGCTAGTAAAAAACAAAAATTACAGATCCATCACACCCGCCGCTCATTCCATGTGTGGCCACGAATACTTACTTAATGGGTCTGACCAGCAAGCGTAACGTCTGCCGGGATGCGCAGCTTTTCTAGTTCCGACAACCAATCACGACTCAGCGATCTGCACCAATTAGCTGCCGCTAAACCTGCTCGCAGGTGTAGGATCAGGATGTGCGTAATTGTTTCGTTTGTGATTGGTTTACCGGACTATAAAGCCATGCTAATGGGCAGCACACCTTGTCCAGACGTCCATGTGCATTGAGCTACTGGTGTCCTGTGCGCCTTCTTCTGTTGCTCTGACGGTAAGGCTTCCCTCGTGCTTGTTCGTTGACATGCGTTGCACTCAACGCAGATGCGGCAGTCACAGGGCGCTTAGGCAATGTGTGTATGGCCATTTATTTACTGCATGTAGTAGTTTTTGGTGTAGGAATATATATATATGCCTAGGTTATTCTGCGTAGGGCAATGGCCATGTAGGGCCTCTAGTGGCCTTCTCTGACAATAGATCCTACGTTGATGTCAATTAGCATGCCAACATATCAAGGTGTGTTTGGGCCCGTTACTTGCCATCACCATTGATGCCTGCATTGTGGGCACATTGTTTCCAGGGATGGTTGGTACATGGCCTAAAGTTTTTTTTACACGGCTGTTGGACCACCAAGATGATGATGGGTTTGCCCATGACATGTAGTATGTGCAGTGTTGTCACACAGTCAGCCCTCCTTTCACATATGTTTTACTTTGAAGATTGTGGGCAGTGCAAAGCTAATATCTATCACACAATGTGCTTGTGCAGATGTGGCCCTTGAGGTATCTGCACACACACTGTGTTGAGGTGTGTTGAATTATGGATTTCGGGGTAGTCAACCTTGTAAGTACCATGTGTAGGTGGGCACAGATGTCATGTGTTTAAGAATGGCTGAACACATGTGTGGGACTTCGGTGCGGGGGCACATGTAGACACTGTTCCACACATGCAAAGTAACATGTTTAAAAAATACAAAATATTTACAGAAGCCGAAATGTACCTGGCATGCTTGGTTTTAAGTCCCAAAGGATGGTGTAAGTTCGGTATGGCTCGTGTCCTGACAGGATGTTTTTTGTGTGTTTGCATACACAGATGCCGAGGTGTAGTGTGGACTTCGAGACCCAGCTTCTCACGGAGTATCAGCGGCACGAGTGCCTGTGGCGCTCCTCGCTGCCTGAATATAAAAATCAGGCAGCGAGGGCCGAGGCCTACAGGCCTCTTGTGGCTCTGGCCAATCGGATGGAGCCAAGGGTAGGCAAGAGGTGGGACCAGCATATGGTGGCATTGAAGATCAAGTTCATGCGGGCTCACATCGAATACCAGCGTTGTTGGTCAGGGGCTGGAGCGGATGAGGTACCATTGCCTACCCTATGGTACTATCCGCTCCTCACCTTCGTCCTTGGCCACGGGAACTCGCGTGTAACGAGGACCAGCTGCCCCGTTGCTGCGTCCCAAGTAGGCCCGGGCCAATCACCATCTGCGCCACAGGAGGTGGGTAATTGTGTTACGGTGGAGCCCCACAAGGTTTTCTTCACATGTGTGCTTGTCTCATTCCTTCACAGGTACCACATGGTGATATTTTGGTGGTGGGCCTGGTAAACCTTTGTGTGCTAAATAATGACCTCCTTGCATTCGGTGAGTTTCTAGCATTCTAGCCACAGAGCCCTAGGTCAATTTGCAAAACACACCAACCTAGGTTTAGGTTAGGGTTACTCAGTTAATGTATTTTAATTTATAGGTTGGGGATTCACTGAGGGACATGGTAGCATTTAAGACATGGTGCAGGCACATGTGTGTTGCCTGTGGGCCATGTGGGGTATATTTTTATGGAAGTGGGGGGGGAGTTCAGAATAGTGGGACTCCAAACGTCCAGCTGGCCCACATGTCTGTGTGCAGAAAAGGCGCCAGTATGAACGTGGTGTGGTGAGAATTGTTTATTGGTTATGGCTTTGTGAATCACACATAATTCTGTAGAGAGGCGACGACGTTAAATGGTAGAGGTGAGTGTACAGGAGATGGACCGGTCTTGTGGGCATTAACCTTCGGTGTTGATGTGGTTTTTAAGTTGTTTGGGTGGTGTTTTGTGTGTGGTTGTGGTGTTTTGAGGCCTCTGGCCAATGTAGACATTACATATTGTGTGTACTCATTTTCTTTTTTTTTCTTTTTTTCCCCCCATAGGCCCCTGAGCAGGACGGCTCCATTGCCGACCAATCTGTCGCTGATGATGCTCAGCCGATGACATCTGGGGCTGAGCAGGAGGGCGGAGCCAGTGATGTGGGTCCAGACCCAGGTCCCAGCTCGGTGATCCGTCGCCGAAGACGTCCAACACCACCTGACACCGAGCTGGGCACCTGGGCCCGACGGGTTCTGTTAGACGAACAACGGACCCACATCTCGAGCTACGCCCTCTACATGAGCGACAGGTTGGAAAGGATGGAGCCGCTCCAACGCCAAATAGCTCAGCGGGTCTTCAACGTTGTCGCTGATGCTGCCGAGGATGGGGCACTTCAATGGGGATGCCACATACCCTCCCCTGTGCAACAAGACTTGTGGCCCCTTTCCCATCGCCCCCATCCCGGCCCGTGAGAAGACTGGCCCCGCCACACACACCCCAATCCCCCCCAACACGTCGTCGTCGATCAAGACGGTCTCGGGCAGGCCGGGGCTGCCATGAGAGGAGGGGGGAGCCGGCATTGTCAGAGCCAACAGAGGATGAGGAAGTAGGACACTAGTAGCCAATGCACATAATTGGCAGTCTGGACTATGGCTTATGGAGGGAAGCTCCTTGTTTATTTGGTTATTCCTTGCTTTGGTTTTTTTTTTTTTTTAGAAAATGTTGGCTGAATTACAGCATATGATTTGTTTATGTTTGTTATAACTTCTACCACCAATAAAATTTTGGTTGGGACGCAATTGTGTATTTATTTTGGGTTAAGGATTGTGTGCGTCAGCGTGGGTGAATGGTAGTGGTCACAATATAGGTTTGGCAAAGCCACACAATATGGCCCAATACCCTCAGAGCAGGACCACCATCGGTTCCTTTGTAATGTGTTTGCACTTTGACAAAGAGATGTGGTAATGTGGCTGTCATAGTTACCTGATGGTCCGGTTTAGCCACCAAATATTATTGTTGTGACATGAAGGAGCTTACCAAAGAAGTTAACCCAGCATTTTATTGAAAACAGAAATGTGTGACAGGCATTTGCCACAATACACAGAATGCTTTGGTCACATAGGGCTAGGCAGTCCACACTCCTCATGGTCCCAATGTGGGACAGTATAGGTAAAGAAGGCAAAGGGCTAGGCAGTCCACACTCCTCTTGGTCCCAATGTGGGACAGTATAGGTAAAGAAGGCAAAGGGCTAGGCAGTCCACACTCCTCTTGGTCCCAATGTGGGACAGTATAGGTAAAGAAGGCAAAGGCTAGGCAGTCCACACTCCTCTTGGTCCCAATGTGGGACAGTATAGGTAAAGAAGGCAAAGGGCTAGGCAGTCCACACTCCTCTTGGTCCCAATGTGGGACAGTATAGGTAAAGAAGGCAAAGGGCTAGGCAGTCCACACTCCTCTTGGTCCCAATGTGGGACAGTATAGGTAAAGAAGGCAAAGGGCTAGGCAGTCCACACTCCTCTTGGTCCCAATGGGACAGTATAGGTAAAGAAGGCAAAGGGCTAGCCAGTCCACAAGCCACCTGTTGTGAAAGTGGGACACTATAAGAAAAGAGCCCAACGGGGGCAAAAATAAAAAAAACAATGAAAAGCCAAACAGGCAACATGGGTAATTTAGTGGTCCAACAAGGACAACATATTTTGGGCCCAGGGGAGGGCATTTTGTTTGGGGTGTTGGTACACCTCATTGTCGGCCATCCTGATGTTGCTGGACGGCAGCCAGCATGTCAGCGAAGCGCCCAAGATCCAGGATGCCACGTCGTAGGGCCCGTTGTAGGCGTTCGGCAAACTGGTGGTGGGCCCTCACAACGTCCTCCATGGTGGGTACACCTGTATTGTGGGTTAAGAAAACCAAATCATCACATTAAAATAGTCCCTCTGCTTATTTTTGGGGTTCACACAACAAATATGGTCCTTACCCTCGGCCTCAACATCCTCCTCACTATCATGTGGTGAAGGGGAGGCACTCACACTCCAGCCCGCTGCTCCAGCCCGTTCGCCATCTGCAACAATGGGTGAGGACATAATTGAATACATGAGTGCCAATCAGAATTAACAAACAACACCACAGTGCTTAGAGTGTGCAGCCCATAGCATCCCACAAAATACACTTACCACCATATTCCTCAATGGCGGGCTCATTTTGTGGTTGAGGCATAGCCTCAGGTTGTCCACCAGGCGACGCCACCTCTGGGTCCAGCACCGCAGGGTCATCAGGATGTGCCACGGCCTCAGCTGATGGTGACGCCAGCTCCTCGGCCTGAAGCCCTGCTGGGTCTTCATGGTCCTCCTCCTCCTCATGCCCTGATGATGGCCTATTCCCTTGTGGGGATGGTGAGGCAGCTGGCTCTTGAGCCGGTGGGGTTGCTGACCCACCTGCAGGTGGTGTCGGGGGAGCACCTGCAGGTGCTGGTGGGGGAGCATCATCCATTGAGCCATCAACATCTGTAGAGGATCACACAATAATTCATCTGTCAGCAGAATGTTTAAGCTGTGAGATGTATGGACAGTTCAATATTGGGCCTATGTGTTTGCAGTAGTCCACATATGGGCTGACCTCATGTATTATGCATGGCGTGTGTATGAGCCAGTAGTGTGGTTATTGTGTGTAGAGCATCTAACACTGTGGACTCATGTTGTGCACAACATGAACCTTAGTTTAAGGCAGATGTGTAGCCTGTCAATCAATATTCTGCTGGCTATATTGTACCCCATAGCATGTGTGCCGGCGTAGCTCTCACTCTCCGTATGATGTTCATTAAGATATAGTTGTGTCTTTGGTGAGGTTACATATGGTCAAATGTATGTTTGCCCCTCAGAAGTACTTACCGCGCAGCCTGGCAATCCTGCCACGGATGTCGAGTATGCGGCCTGGGCATTTGTGCTTCAGGTCCGCGATCTTCTTCTGGACGGCTTTAGCGGTCCTCTGCACCCCCAGTTGGTTGAGCAGAGCCCGCTGAATCCGCCGGATAGTGGCGCGATTGCGCAGCCTAGGGTGACGGTGGTGCCGATTACCCCAGTAATCATACCGGTCACAGTGCTCTATGAGGACCAGTAGTTCGGCCATCCCCCACGTTGCAGCGCGGTGAACGGCCGCCATGACTGCTATGGTGTGTGCAGAGGAGGGGCTGGCACCTTGCAGGCAGAGTGAAAATGAAACTAACGTCATGACGTCATTACGGTCGCGGTCGGGGTGACGCACCCTTTAAAGTAGCCCAACGCGCAGTGACACGAGCGACACACTTATGCGGCACCTACTACACAATACCCACAGTGCGGTGCGTAAACCAAGGCTGTGAGCTGTGTGCTGAGTAATTACTTTCCATGTGGTATGGGTATGCGTGCATCTGTGTGCACTTCTATGGCAGCTGCTGTACAATAAGCCAGAGCGGTACGTAAAACACACTTGTGCGCTGTGTACAGCATTATTCGTTATCATGTGTTCAGAGGATGTGCAGACTCTATGAAGATCATGGGGCATTTGTTAATTTTCTATCCTCAAGTGTGTGTCCGCGTAATTGTACTAATATATGATCGTGCATACGGTGCGTATCTGTAGTGCTGAAGGGACAGCTCATCCAAGATGGTGGGCTGTGAGGCAAGGGCCAATCGGAACGCACCATCTTCCACCAATGATCGCAGATGGGGCGCGGTACCACGGAGCTTCTGTCACGCCCTAGCTACATTCCAGCTACGTGGCCTGGTGTCCAGACATCCCTTCGGTAGCTTCTTTACACGCCGATACAGCTCGCTGCAATCGGCTTTGTAGCAACCTGTTTCAGAGCAGTGCTCGGAAACAGATGTATCTGTTGCCGGCTGCCTCCTACCGTCTTCACACGCCGCTACTACGGGCTATCTTGAGGACGCAAGCTACGTAGCCTGTAGCGGGTTGTATCCATCCTGTTGTAGCGGCGTGTAAAGGTACCTTAAGGGCCCCTTTACACGCGGCTACATTTCTAGGGTGGCTACAGGTAACTTACTGGTTGCAGTGAAATCATGGATACATGGTTCTATCTTGTTGCTGTGTACAAATGGAATCATGTATCCATGATTTCACTGCAACCAGTAAGTTACCTGGTGACAAGCTACAAATGTAGCCGTGTGTAAAGGTACCATTAGAGATTAACTCTCTTTGCAGGCAACATTCCAGGAGACAGAGCGATATAGTGACATCATCATGTTACCTGATATCCTCTGCAGTCATGCTCTGCACCCGTGGCAGGCCACAGGTATAAGGATATGTTCAGACTGGATGTTTTTGATCCGATTTTGGTGCTCTGTTGTTTTTTTAAACTGCACCAAAAACGGATCAGTCACTGCGTCTGCCAGCAAAGTGAATGTGATTTTCAATTTGCTGTTCAGACGTCAGTGTTTTTGACTGCTGCGTTAGTGGTGCAAAAAGCGCATTTAGGAAATATTGAGGATGTCAATTAGTACTCCATCTTTCTGCTGCGTTGTCCACACCACCAGCACTTCATTGCTTATCCTCTCCGGAGATCCAACGGTGAGCCCAGTGATGTCTTACTTCCAGGCATCGGCAGGGTCTCCTGGCATAGAACTGACAGGACCTGGGCCCTGTTGACTCAGCCTGAGAGTCACATGGGCATGTCATATCAGTACTCATACTACTCACAGGTCCTGCTAGATGTCCGGAAGGAAGACATCAACAGGGAGGGTAGGAAAGTGTCTGTGTGTCTCTGTGTGTCTGTTTGTCTGTGTCCCCCAAAAACGGAGCTAAGAAGCAACACAAATGGATAATGCCTTTGTGATTCTTTTTTTGCACAAAAAAAAAAAAAAGATCCATTTGTACTGCAGAAACTGCACCAAAAATGGATCAACAAAAACTGAGCACAAATGCTCTGTGTGAATGAGGCCTAAGGCTTCTCACACACCTTGAATTGCGGTCAACCAAGTGCTGGATTGGCTGATCATTCAGCTGTAATCTATATCATCCAGCTCTAGTGTACACAGGAGCTCTTGCCTTTATTTTCTATGAGAGAGACACTACCAGACAGTGGCAGCGGCTTATCTCAGGAAGACCAAAAGGATTGGCAGTCCGACATGAGACTTGCCATATACTTATCTCTGGATAACCATCTGTCTATGGACTTCATACACTTTTGACTTTTGGCTGAACTAAAGGCGTAAGTAGAGTGCTATGGGTCCTGGTGCAAAATTTGGACAGTGGCACCCACCAGCACGCTGGTTAGATTTATGGGCCTCTCGAGTAATGGTCCCCATCCTGTAAAAATGTCTCCCATCTTGGGAACCTTCATGTAATTGCAGTGGTCATGGGGCCAGGGTATCAGCTTCCAGGGCACAACAGTTCAGGGGATGTCACATTGGCTCTCCCTGGAAGTCGTGGCCACGACAGGTCGTTACAGAGGGTAATTATGTACAAGAGAAAATAAAGTTTATCGTGACGTCATCTGTGGTGTTTGGTCAGGCATGGCCAGCGCTGCTCATAATATTTCCCAGGGGATAGGTGGATAAACAGCTTAGATGTAACACTCCCCACAGATGGAGCGGGCCCCTGGGATTTAGTGTAGATGAAGTTATGAATGATGGCGGTTGTAGTGCAGAGTGTAGCAGGGCACAGGAAGAAGGAAGAGACACAGGGCTGCAGTTCTTACCGACACCTTTACCTGCAGTTTTCAACAGTCTTTACCCAGCCGGAGTGGTGGAGCAAGGATCAAATTGGTTCTCTGCTGTGCCATATTGCTGTTTGTCTGGGATGTTTGCATTTTCCTCACAAATCTTATAGATCCACCCTATTTCTTAGGTTAATCCTGTAGAATTTCTGAAATTCTGTTGAGGAAAAGTAACTGCTTTTGATCATATGTGGATCTCAGGTATAACATTTCTCCTTATGAAGAGATTGACATGCCAGTATGAGGAAACTTCAAAGCCACAATGCTCCACTGGGAAATTAAATATGCAAATTGGAAGAGGAAGTCTAGTGCCACCTATTGAAAGTAACAATTCTAAAAGTTAAAAATAAACTTTTTAATGACCAATATAATTTAGGATTGAAAAGCCAAATCAGAACCTTAATTTGCAGACACGGTGTCTTGGGGTGTTTGCCCCTTCTCAAAACAAAGTATAAGATCTAATTTGGCTAGGTGAGAGGCTAAGACTGGGGATCCAAGGGATGACATTTCTCCCTATGGAGAGATTGACAGTCGCAGTCTACTGCATTTGGGTATCTGCCTGCAGTAAACATGGCACACAAGAGAGCATATGTTGACTTCGTCTGTACCTTTACAGTCAATGGCCTCGTTGGCACATACATTCAAATCCGATTTTGCAGGGGGTTCTGACGTAAGCCCTGATGGGACTACTAAATGTGTGCTAGAACACAATGTGAAAGTGTGGCTCCCTACCGGGTAGGCCACCGCCAGAGGTACTGCACTCCTACGATTAGGGATCGTTGTGCCTCTGCTTTCCAGGTACTGGGTGCAATACTGGTGCAGTTGAGCCCAAGGAACACACACCGCACACAAACCCTTAGGCCCCTGGGACGGTGGGTGGACCCAGAGGGAGGACCCAGGTTCATATAGGGGCACAGGGAAGTGTCAGTGAGTAGTAGTCAGGAGGAACAGCAACAGACAAGGAGGAGTGTGGAAGTCGGAAGTGTAGAGATGGTGTGGTGTCCACTCCCGTGGGCTGGAGCATGACCACGCTCGCACACGGGAGGGAGAGACCGACAGGCGAAGGAAGAAGAGAGAGCTTTTGGGGTGCAGGAGAGACATTGATCCCCGTATGCCCGCATCTGCTGAGACAGAAGGGCTGGTAGACCACACAGGGACCCAGCCCTGAACACGGCGTGGATGCTGAATTCCCGAACCATTGAATTGGAGGCCCCAGGCTTCTAACGGGAGCTGTGGCCGAACACCAAACGTGGGGAAGGTGGGAGAACTAGGTAGCAGTGCCCGTGAGGGGACACAACAGCACCTGTGGCTACCGGTACTTGAGCTCTGTGCTGCGCTGCGGAGGTGCTGAGGGCCTGGGGGGCCAAGCGGTGTCACGCTCACCCCAGAAGAGAACTACCCCTTATAGTGCTGGGAAGAGCACAAGAGACCACCAGTGACTGAGAGACGTAGAGAGAAGGAAAGGGCACCAACTCTGGCTCGACTGCACTGTCCCAATTCTGAAAACAACGCTGAGAAGGAGGTTGGCAAGGGATGTACCCGGCGGCCATACTAAAAGAACTGAGTAAAAGTAACAGAACTCCAGCTGTAGTGTGTGAGACATTTATTAGTGCCGACCGTCGGCCGTAGGGGCCGCAATGAGACATCGAGGTACTGACGACCCAGTGAACATCTGCCAAGGTACAAACTTACTCCTCCATCCTGCTGCCCTGGGGACTGCGCTCCACCTGCGAGGAGCGGAACCATCCAAGCTGCTGGTCATCGTCCCCGGAAGATTTGAAGCAGCAGCGGCCGCCCTGGCCGCATACAGCAGGTGGCATCATGAAAACCCCTAATCCCCTCAGACTGTACCTGTCATCTTTCCCCGTTTATTAAAATGGCACCGCCAGGGTCACAGGACCAGGTCTCAGCCCCCATCTGTCCCCGTGAAAAGAACCGAGAAGGTGAACAGAACAATGAGTAACTACCCGGTCTATTTTATTCCCACCACCATTTATTTTAATGGTTCTGTTAGAATGGGAAGATGTGCTTCTAATAGTCCATTGGTCCGTTGGCAGGAAGCACATTTACTTTAAAAGGACTAGTTCCTGGTTGATTCTGGCAGTTGCACGAAGACAAGAGGAATCAAGGTTCTGCCTTCATCCCTTCCTTTTAATTGTTAAATTGTTGTGGTGTTTATTAAGAAAAGTATTGTCACCCCTAATGCTGGGTGGACTTGGGATGTTTTAATATTAAAACTTAAGGTGATTGACGATTATTTTTTTATGTATTAAATATACATGGTTTATACAATTTTTAAATCATATAAGGCTGCTTTCGCATTGGCGGTTTTGCCCAGATCCGGCGGATCCAGACATAAAAACGCATCTGCCTAACGGCGGCACTTGCGACACACTTGTGGCAAGCCCCATGCATTGTCTATGGGGCTTGCAGTAAGTGTGCGGCAGACGCAGCAAGTGCGGTTTTGTCAGTCGCGGCCGAGAAAAAAAACCGCCGCTGAACGCATTTTTTTTTGCGGCATCTGCCAAAACCGCACTTGCCGTGTCTGCCGCACACTTACCGCAACCCCCTTGGCGGAAAATGCGGCAGATGCGTTTTTTGACCGGATCTGCCACATTTTTTCAAAACCACCAGTGTGAAAGCACCCTTACTCATTAAAAAACTGCAGCCTATTTCTATTCAAATAATAGTGTTAGGGTGTGTACCCACAGGCAGGTTTTGCTACGTTTGAAATCAGGTTTTGCCTTGGTTTTATGTAAATCTATGCTAATCTAAAGCGGCCGTCACACGCTGAGATATCGCTAAAGATATCGTAGACGAAGTTAAATTTGCATATCGTCCGAACGACGCGCAAAATCGTTCATCACGACGCTACACCCACAGACATCGCTCAGACGATTCCTCGATCCACCGATCCAGCGATCGTCTGAGAGATGCAGTTATCAGCAGTGGACATCGTTCAGCTAAAGTCACACAGAAATCTCCTAAACGATGTGGGAGCAAATGTGGGCGTTATCGGAGCCGATAGGCGTGGTACATGGGCTCCAAGCTGCGCCCCTCACTACACCATTGGTGCTCAGTACTGCGTCCTCATTGGGTCAGATGTCCTTTGAAACATGGCGGCCTCATCCCCACAATGTCCTGTGATATTGATCGTAATGTATATGTGTGCTGTAGCACATAACTAAATTGCAATGGGCAAAACGTACAGCCGCGTTATGTGTGCCGCGCCCGCCAACATTGTGTGGGTATATGACAAGGTGGACACTATATAGCAGGGTCGGGGACCACGCAGAATCGATTATCAAGTTGACGCAATTGGGTGCACAGTTCGGAGATATTGTGCAGCCGACGCCTATGTGTGGTGCTGAAGACAGCGCTTTCAAAATGGCGCCCTGTGAGGGCAGCCAATGGCAACGCATCATCTTCCACCAATGCGAGCTAGTGGTGAAGCAGCCAATCCGAAACCATTTCGTTGCACGAATCACCACTGAGGAGGTCAGGCAATAGGAAACTCCTGACACGCCTACGTGATGGATTTTGCCATCGCTGAAATCACACGTTTCGTCTGATGTCGGGAATTTACACGTGTCGATTGTGCGTAGTTAATTGGGCGATATCGTCAGATCTGAGAACCGAACCTCAGATCACGATTTAGAGATTTGATCAGATATCGCTCGTCGTATCTGGCCGTCACACGCACAGACATCGCTTACGCGATGTTTAATCTGCCGCTTTCAAGCGATATCTTGCACGATATCTCAGCGTGTGACGGCCGCCTAATCCTGAGTTTTTGGTTTCCATCAAAACCTATGTGATCAGGGAAAAGCTTTCACACACAAACTGTTTTTTTTCTCTGCAGAAAATGGAAATACCACAGATGTTTCCACTTTAGCAAAAGTTCAGCAAAGAAATGACATGCTCATTCTTTGTAAAACACAGCAAAACCTGATGGTGGGTTTACACGCCGCGATATCGGGGCGATATCGCTATACAACGGCGCGGGAGCGCGCATTTTTTGTGCGCTTTTCCCGATATCGCATCGTCGGTTTACACGCTGCGATATCGGGAAACAAAGTCCCTACGATGTGTACGCCCACCAACCCAGGAACGACCATTTAACATGGGAGTTAATGGGTAGCGTCGGCATACACATCAGAGTTGGATGTTTACATGCAGCGATCTGGCTCCAACAGGCATCCTATATCGGGCGGTTGAATAGCACGCTCATTCGACCCCGATATCGGATTACCATCGTTCCTGCAATGTATTGTACCTTCAAACAATACGATGCAGGAGCGATATCGGCTCCAACTCCCGAACCACGTGACTTTTTGTCGGAGTTGGACGCCGATATCGCGGCGTGTAAACCCACCATGAGGTGTTTCCACTTTCTTCACCAAACAAAAACCAATGTGTTGGGACAGCTAATCCTAGAATCCATAGGTTTTGCTGGAAAAATGCAGCAAATCCTGTGGTGTTTACACTGTCTCCAGAGAACAAAAACCAATGTGTGTGAAAGCTTTTCCCTAATAACATAGGTTTTGGTGGAAACCAAAAACTCAGGATTAGATTAGCATAGATTTACATAAAACCAAGGCAAAACCTGATCTCAAACGCAGCAAAACCTTTCTGTGGGCACATACCCTAATTGTCTTTATTTAAATAGGATTTTCCATAAACATATTTTATTTTAATGAACAGAACTTGAAATAATAATTAGAGATGAGAGGACACGAGTTAGATGTTCAGGTTTGATCAGACTAAAAAAAATTTGGGAAATGGACTTGACTCCGAACTTGACCCTGAACCATTTATAAGTCAATGGGGACCCAAATTTCAGTCCTGAAAAATAGGTGTAAAATGGTTTAGTAAGGGCTAGCAGGCTGCAAAAGGAAGCAAAATGGGAGTAAGAGCAGGACAATTGCCCTAGAAAGAAAAGTGGATAGGGTAATTACTTAAAGGGGTTCTTTCACCATAGCAATCCTGGTTGCATAGGAAGGGAATGAATAAACTAATCATATTAACAGTCACCCCACAGAAACGGATTTCAGAGTTTCCCCATGGAGCAACAATTTTTTTTTTTTTAAGCCCCCTACAAAGCCTTTTTATGCAGTTGAACCACACAGACAAGATTGCCAGAGTTTAACCGCAAAGCAGCCATTTTAAAGGTGGGCCACAACTGTTTTGCTAGGGTAGTGATGGAAAGACCGGACTGCTGGCCAGCAAATGCAGTATGCTAGACACACTTTGTGCTAGCCATCATACTAATGTGCACCTTTTAGGGCTGGGGTACTTCTCAAAGGGGGGACTTTGGTAGATCCGTGACGGCAGGGACACACTTGTCCGGCAGACATGCGAGTCTGTCGGAGGAGACTCGCAAAGGGCAGGAGCAGTGACCCAGAATGGCCTCTTTCTGGCAGGATGGAGCGAGCGGGGCAGGATGGTGCTGGAGGAGCAGGATAGAGCCGGAGGAGCAGGATGGTGGCGGGGGGGCAGGATGGAGCGAGCGGGGCAGGATGGTGGCAGGGGGGCAGGATGGAGCGAGCGGGGCAGGATGGAGCCAGCAGGGCAGGATGGAGCCGGCAGGCAGGATGGAGCCAGGAGGGCAGGATGGAGCCAGGAGGGCAGGATGGAGCCAGGAGGGCAGGATGGAGGCGGCGGGGCAGGATGGAGCCAGGGGGGGCAGGATGGAGTGAGCAGGGCAGGATGGAGCCGGGGGGAGCAAGATGGAGCTGGGGGGCAGGATGGAGCGAGCAGGGCAGGATGATGGCAGGGGGGCAGGATGGTGGCGGGGGGCAGGATGGAGCAAGTGGGGCAGGATGGAGCGAGCAGGGCAGGATAGAGTCGGAGGAGCAGGATGGTGGCGGGGGGCAGGATGGTGGCGAGCAGGGTAGGATGGAGTGAGCGGGTCAGGATGGTGGCGGGGGGGCAGGATGGAGCGAGCAGGGCAGGATGGAGTGAGCGGGGCAGTATGGTGGCGGGGGGGCAGAATGGAGCAAGCGGGGCAGGATGGAGCTGGAGGAGCAGGATAGAGCCGGAGGAGAAGGATGGTGGTGGGGGAGCAGGATGGAGCGAGCAGGGCAGGATGGAGCCAGGGGGCTGGATGGTGGCGGGGGGCAGGATGGAGCGAGCGGGGCAGGATGGAGCTGGCGGGGCAGGATGGAGTCAGGGGGGCAGGACGGAGCCGGCGGGGCAGGATGGAGCCAGGGGGGCAGGATGGAGCGAGTGGGGCAGGATGAAGCGGGGGAGGATGGTGGTGGGGGGCAGGATGGAGCGAGCAGGGCAGGATGGTGGCAGGGGGGCAGGATGGAGCGAGCGGGGCAGGATGGAGCCGGCAGGGCAGGATGGAGCCGGCAGGGCAGGATGGAGCCGGCAGGGCAGGATGGAGCCATGAGGGCAGGATGGAGCCAGGAGGGCAGGATTGAGGCGGCGGGGCAGGATGGAGCCAGGGGGGGCAGGATGGAGCCAGGGGGGCAGGATGGAGCCAGGGGGGCAGGATGGAGCCGGGGGGGAAGATGGAGCGAGCGGGGCAGGATGGAGCCCGGAGGGGGGCAGGATGGAGCGAGCGGGGCAGGATGGTGGCGGGGGGGCAGGATGGAGCAAGCGGGGCAGGATGGAGCTGGCGGGGCAGGATGGAGCCAGGGGGGCAGGATGGAGCGAGCGGGGAAGGATGGAGCGAGCGGGGCAGGATGGTGGCAGGGGGGGCAGGATGGTGGCGAGCGGAGCAGGATGGTTGCGGGGTGGTAGGATGGAGCGAGCGGGGCAGGATGGAGCTGGCTGGGCAGGATGGAGCTGGCGGGGCAGGATGGAGCCAGGGGGGCAGGATGGAGCCAGGGGGCCAGGATGGAGCCAGGGGGTAGGATGGAGCCAGCGGGGCAGGATGGAGCCAGCAGGGCAGGATGGAGCCAGCGGGGCAGGAAGGAGCCAGGGGGGCAGGATAAACCCGGCGGGGCAGGATGGAGCCGGCGGGGCAGGATGGAGCCAGGGAGGCAGGATGGAGCCGGGGGGCAGGATGGAGCCATGGGGCAGGAGGAAGCCAGGAGGGCAGGATGGAGCCAGGGGTCAGGATGGAGCTGGCGGGGCAGGATGGAGGCGGCGGGGCAGGATGGATCCAGGGGGCAGGATGGAGCCCGGGGGTCAGGATGGAGCGAGCGGGGCAGGATGGAGCCGGTGGAGGGGGGGATGGAGCAAGCGGAGCAGGATGGAGCGAGCTTGGCAGGATGGAGCCGGGGGGCAGGAGGGAGCAAGTGGGGCAGGATGGAGCCAGCGGGGTAGGATAGAGGCCAGGGGGGCAGGATGGAGCCGGTGGGGCAGGATGGAGCCAGCAGGGCAGGATGGAGCCAGGGGGGCAGGATGGAGACGGCGGGGCAGGATGGAGCCAACGGGGCAGGAATGAGCCAGGGGGGCAGGATGGAGCGAGCGGGGCAGGATGGAGCCAGGGGCGCAGGATGGAGCCAGGGGGGCAGGATGGAGCGAGCAGGGCAGGATGGAGCCAGGGGGCAGGATGGAACCGGCGAGGCAGGATGGAGCCAGCAGGGCAGGATGGAGCCTGTGGGGCAGGATGGAGCAAGGGGGGCAGGATGGAGCCAGGAGGGCAGGATGGAGCAGGGTAGGATGGAGTGAGCGGGTCAGGATGGTGGCGGGGGGGCAGGATGGAGCGAGCAGGGCAGGATGGAGTGAGCGGGGCAGTATGGTGGGCGGGGGGGGCAGAATGGAGCAAGCGGGGCAGGATGGAGCTGGAGGAGCAGGATAGAGCCGGAGGAGAAGGATGGTGGCGGGGGGGCAGGATGGAGCGAGCAGGGCAGGATGGAGCCAGGGGGCTGGATGGTGGCGGGGGGGCAGGATGGAGCGAGCGGGGCAGGATGGAGCCGGCGGGGCAGGATGGAGTCAGGGGGGCAGGACGGAGCCGGCGGGGCAGGATAGAGCCAGGGGGGCAGGATGGAGCGAGGGGGCAGGATGAAGGCGGGGAGGATGGTTGTGGGGGCAGGATGGAGCGAGCAGGGCAGGATGGTGGCAGGGGGGCAGGATGGAGCGAGTGGGGCAGGATGGAGCCGGCAGGGCAGGATGGAGCCGGCAGGGCAGGATGGAGCCATGAGGGCAGGATGGAGCCAGGAGGGCAGGATTGAGGCGGCGGGGCAGGATGGAGCCAGGGGGGCAGATGAGCCAGGGGGCAGGATGAGCGAGCGGGGCAGGATGAGCCGGGGGGAAGATGGAGCGGCGGGCAGGATGGAGCCCGGGGGGCAGGATGGAGCGAGCGGGGCAGGATGGTGGGGGGGGCAGATGGAGCAGCGGGGCAGGATGGAGCTGGCGGGGCAGATGGAGCCAGGGGGGCAGGATGGAGCGAGCGGGGAAGATGGAGCGAGCGGCAGGATGTGGCAGGGGGGGCAGATGGTGGCAGCGGAGCAGGATGGTTGCGGGTGGTAGGATGGAGCGAGCGGGCAGATGGAGCTGGCTGGGCAGGATGGAGCTGGCGGGGCAGGATGGAGCCAGGGGCAGATGAGCCAGGGGCCAGGATGGAGCCAGGGGGTAGGATGGAGCCAGCGGGCAGATGGAGCCAGCAGGGCAGGATGGAGCCAGCGGGCAGGAAGGAGCCAGGGGGCAGATAAACCCGGCGGGGCAGGATGGAGCCGGCGGGGCAGGATGGAGCCAGGGAGGCAGGATGGAGCCGGTGGGGCAGGATGGAGCCATGGGGCAGGAGGAAGCCAGGAGGGCAGGATGGAGCCAGGGGTCAGGACGGAGCCGGCGGGGCAGGATAGAGCCAGGGGGGCAGGATGGAGCGAGTGGGGCAGGATGAAGCGGGGGAGGATGGTTGTGGGGGGCAGGATGGAGCGAGCAGGGCAGGATGGTGGCAGGGGGGCAGGATGGAGCGAGTGGGCAGGATGGAGCCGGCAGGGCAGGATGGAGCCGGCAGGGCAGGATGGAGCCATGAGGGCAGGATGGAGCCATGAGGGCAGGATGGAGCCAGGAGGGCAGGATTGAGGCGGCGGGGCAGGATGGAGCCAGGGGGGCAGGATGGAGCCAGGGGGGCAGGATGGAGCGAGCGGGGCAGGATGGAGCCGGGGGGAAGATGGAGCGAGCGGGGCAGGATGGAGCCCGGAGGGGGGCAGGATGGAGCGAGCGGGGCAGGATGGTGGCGGGGGGGCAGGATGGAGCAAGCGGGCAGGATGGAGCTGGCGGGGCAGGATGGAGCCAGGGGGGCAGGATGGAGCGAGCGGGGAAGGATGGAGCGAGCGGGGCAGGATGGTGGCAGGGGGGGCAGGATGGTGGCGAGCGGAGCAGGATGGTTGCGGGGTGGTAGGATGGAGCGAGCGGGGCAGGATGGAGCTGGCTGGGCAGGATGGAGCTGGGGGCAGGATGGAGCCAGGGGGGCAGGATGGAGCCAGGGGGCCAGGATGGAGCCAGGGGTAGGATGGAGCCAGCGGGGCAGGATGGAGCCAGCAGGGCAGGATGGAGCCAGCGGGGCAGGAAGGAGCCAGGGGGGCAGGATAAACCCGGCGGGGCAGGATGGAGCCGGCGGGGCAGGATGGAGCCAGGGAGGCAGGATGGAGCCGGTGGGGCAGGATGGAGCCATGGGGCAGGAGGAAGCCAGGAGGGCAGGATGGAGCCAGGGGTCAGGATGGAGCTGGCGGGGCAGGATGGAGGCGGCGGGGCAGGATGGATCCAGGGGCAGGATGGAGCCGGGGTCAGGATGGAGCGAGCGGGGCAGGATGGAGCCGGTGGAGGGGGGATGGAGCAAGCGGAGCAGGATGGAGCGAGCTTGGCAGGATGGAGCCGGGGGGGCAGGAGGGAGCAAGTGGGGCAGGATGGAGCCAGCGGGTAGGATAGAGCCAGGGGGGCAGGATGGAGCCGGTGGGGCAGGATGGAGCCAGCAGGGCAGGATGGAGCCAGGGGGGCAGGATGGAGACGGCGGGGCAGGATGGAGCCAGCGGGGCAGGAATGAGCCAGGGGGGCAGGATGGAGCGAGCGGGCAGGATGGAGCCAGGGGCGCAGGATGGAGCCAGGGGGGCAGGATGGAGCGAGCAGGGCAGGATGGAGCCAGGGGGGCAGGATGGAACCGGCGAGGCAGGATGGAGCCAGCAGGGCAGGATGGAGCCTGTGGGGCAGGATGGAGCAAGGGGGGCAGGATGGAGCCAGGAGGGCAGGATGGAGCAGGGTAGGATGGAGTGAGCGGGTCAGGATGGTGGCGGGGGGGCAGGATGGAGCGAGCAGGGCAGGATGGAGTGAGCGGGGCAGTATGGTGGCGGGGGGGCAGAATGGAGCAAGCGGGGCAGGATGGAGCTGGAGGAGCAGGATAGAGCCGGAGGAGAAGGATGGTGGCGGGGGGGCAGGATGGAGCGAGCAGGGCAGGATGGAGCCAGGGGCTGGATGGTGGCGGGGGGGCAGGATGGAGCGAGCGGGGCAGGATGGAGCCGGCGGGGCAGGATGGAGTCAGGGGGCAGGACGGAGCCGGCGGGGCAGGATAGAGCCAGGGGGGCAGGATGGAGCGAGTGGGGCAGGATGAAGCGGGGGAGGATGGTTGTGGGGGGCAGGATGGAGCGAGCAGGACAGGATGGTGGCAGGGGGGCAGGATGGAGCGAGTGGGGCAGGATGGAGCCGGCAGGGCAGGACAGAGCCGGCAGGGCAGGATGGAGCCATGAGGGCAGGATGGAGCCAGGAGGGCAGGATTGAGGCGGCGGGGCAGGATGGAGCCAGGGGGGGCAGGATGGAGCCAGGGGGGCAGGATGGAGCGAGCGGGGCAGGATGGAGCCGGGGGGGAAGATGGAGCGAGCGGGGCAGGATGGAGCCCGGAGGGGGGCAGGATGGAGCGAGCGGGGCAGGATGGTGGCGGGGGGGCAGGATGGAGCAAGCGGGGCAGGATGGAGCTGGCGGGGCAGGATGGAGCCAGGGGGGCAGGATGGAGCGAGCGGGGAAGGATGGAGCGAGCGGGGCAGGATGGTGGCAGGGGGGCAGGATGGTGGCGAGCGGAGCAGGATGGTTGCGGGGGGGTAGGATGGAGCGAGCGGGGCAGGATGGAGCTGGCTGGGCAGGATGGAGCTGGCGGGGCAGGATGGAGCCAGGGGGGCAGGATGGAGCCAGGGGGCCAGGATGGAGCCGGGGGGTAGGATGGAGCCAGCGGGGCAGGATGGAGCCAGCAGGGCAGGATGGAGCCAGTGGGGCAGGAAGGAGCCAGGGGGGCAGGATAACCCGGTGGGGCAGGATGGAGCCGGCGGGGCAGGATGGAGCCAGGGAGGCAGGATGGAGCCGGTGTGGCAGGATGGAGCCATGGGGCAGGAGGAAGCCAGGAGGGCAGGATGGAGCCAGGGGTCAGGATGGAGCTGGCGGGGCAGGATGGAGGCGGCGGGGCAGGATGGATCCAGGGGGCAGGATGGAGCCGGGGGTCAGGATGGAGCGAGCGGGCAGGATGGAGCCGGTGGATGGGGGGGAGGAAGAAAGCGGAGCAGGATGGAGCGAGCTGGGCAGGATGGAGTCGGGGGGGCAGGAGGGAGCAAGTGGGGCAGGATGGAGCCAGCGGGGCAGGATAGAGCCAGGGGGGCAGGATGGAGCCGGCGGGGCAGGATGGAGCCAGCAGGGCAGGATGGAGCCGGCGGGGCAGGATGGAGCCAGCAGGGCAGGATGGAGCCAGGGGGGCAGGATGGAGACGGCGGGGCAGAATGGAGCCAGCGGGGCAGGAATGAGCCAGGGGGGCAGGATGGAGCGAGCGGGGCAGGATGGAGCCAGGGGGGCAGGATGGAGCGAGCAGGGCAGGATGGAGCCAGGGGGGCAGGATGGAACCGGCGGGGCAGGATGGAGCCAGCAGGGCAGGATGGAGCCTGTGGGGCAGGATGGAGCAAGGGGGGCAGGATGGAGCCAGGAGGGCAGGATGGAGCTAGGGGGCAGGATGGAGTGAGCGGGGCAGGATGGAAGCGGGGGGGTTTGGGGCAGGAGGGAGCAAGCGGGGCCAGATGGAGCGAGCTGGGCTCTGGGGCAGGAGGGAGCAAGCGGGGCCGGATGGAGCGAGCAGGGTCTGGGGCAGGAGGGAGCAAGCGGAGTCGGATGGAGCGAGGAGGGCAGGATCCCTCCCACTGTTCTCACCCAGCGTCTTCTCTAGTTGTCATGTGACAGGGCGGGCTGTGTGATGTCACATTAGCCCGCCCTGTCACATGACCGCAGTGACGGGTGAGGACAGCAGGAGCCGATGGGGGGCACTAAGGATGCGGGTGGGGTGGGAGGCGGTGGGCAGTATCTCCCTCGCTTCCCGCTGTTCTCACCCGTCTGTACACAGGGCAGCTGATGTGACATCACACAGCCCGCCCTGTGTACAGACAGGTGAGAACAGCGGGAGATGAGGGGGAGGCGAGGTGGGGCGGCGGCGGTTTCCTGTGTAGCCTGACAAACAGCGGCGCGGCACTAATGCGCCACTGTCGCCGGCTGCAAATTTGCGCAAAATTCGAACTTTGAATTCTAGCTCCAATTCGCATAGCCTGCGCTCATTGGCGCCCACCTCGGGCGGGCGCCATTGTGCGGCCTGCGTCTGGCACGCGATTTCGGCGACAGACGCAGGAAATGCTTAGACGATTATATAGTAGATAGGCCACCACAGAGCCTCTTTCCACAATTAACCCATACAGCCAAAATTGCCAGTGTTTAACTGCAGAGCTGAAATTGTAAATATTGGCCACGACTAGCTTCTTTCCACAGTTAACCCAAACAGCCAAGATGAAAAGGAGAAAGTCCAAGTTGAGGACGAGGTCGAAGTGGACTCAGCAGCCGAAGTGGCGTTAGCCAACTTTTTTTATTATAATGTTTTGTATATTGATTTCTTATTAAGAAAATAACATACAAAAAAGCTCTACCCCTCCCCCTGCATCAAAACAAAAAAAAAAAGGTCCCCAGAGGAGGACACATCTGTTTTATATTTATATTTTATATTCTGTTTATATACAATTGGGCCAAAAGTATTGACACCCCTGCAATTCTGTCAGATAATACTCAGTTTCTTCCTGAAAATGATTGCAATCACAAATTCTTTGGTATTATTATCTTCATTTAATTTCTCTTCAATGAAAAAACACAAAAAGAATTGTCCTAAAGCCAAATTGGATATAATTCCACACCAAACATAAAAAAGGGGGTGGACAAAAGTATTGGCACCCTTAGAAAAATCATGTGATGCTTCTCTAATTTGTGTGAATAACAGCACCTGTAACTTACCTGTGACACCTAACAGGTGCTGGCAATAACTAAATCACACTTGCAGCCAGTTGACATAGATTAAAAAAGTTGACTCAACCTCTATCCTGTGTCCTTGTGTGTATCACATTGAGCATGGACAAAAGAAAGAAGACCAAAGAACTGTCTGAGGACTTGACAAACCAAATTGTGAGGAAGTATGAGCAATCTCAAGGCTACAAGTCCATCTCCAAAGACCTGAATGTTCCTGTGTCTACCGTGCGCAGTGTCATCAAGACGTTTAAAGCCCATGGCACTGTGGCTAACCTCCCTAGATGTGGACAGAAAAGAAAAAGTGATGAGAGATTTCAACGCAAGATTGTGCGGATGGTGGATAAAGAACCTCGACTAACATCCAAACAAGTTCAAGCTGCCCTGCAGTCCGAGGGTAGACCAGTGTCAACCTGTACTATCCGTCGGCGTCTGAAAGAAAAGGAACTGTATGGTAGGATACCCAGGAAGACCCCACTTCTTACCCCGAGACATAAAAAAGCCAGGCTGGAGTTTGCCAAAACTTACCTGAGAAAGTCTACAATGTTTTGGAAGAATGTCTCTGGTCAGATGAGACAAAACTAGGGCTTTTTGGGCAAACTCATCAACATAGAGTTTACAGGAGAAAAAAAGAGGCATTCAAAGAAAAGAACACGGTCCTTACAGTCAAACATGGCGGAGGTTCCCTGATGTGTTGGGGTTGCTTTGCTGCCTCTGGCACTAGACTGCTTGACCGTGTGCATAGCATTATGAAGTCTGAAGACTACCAACAAATTTTGCAGCATAATGTAGGGCCCAGTGTGAGAAAGCTGGGTCTCCCTCAGAGGTCATGGGTCTTCCAGCAGGACAATGACCCAAAACAGACTTCAAAAAGCACTAGAAAATGGTTTGAGAGAAAGCACTGGAGACTTCTAAGGTGGCCAGCAATGAGTCCAGACCTGAATCCCATAGAACACCTATGGAGAGATCTAAAAATGGCAGTTTGGAGAAGGCACCCTTCAAATATCAGGGACCTGGAGCAGTTTGCCAAAGAAGAATGGTCTAAAATTCCAGCAGAGCATTGTAAGAAACTCATTGATGGTTACCGGAAGCGATTGATCGCAGTTATTTTGGCTAAAGGTTGTGCAACAAAGTATTAGACTGAGGGTGCCAATACTTTTGTCCGGCCCATTTTTGGAGTTTTGTGTGAAATGATCAATGTTTTGCTTTTTGCTTCATTCTCTTTAGTTTTTTTTCATTGAAGACAAATTAAATGAACATATAATAATGCCAAAGAATTTGTGATTGCAATCATTTTCAGGAAGAAACTGAGTATTATCTGACAGAATTGCAGGGGTGTCAATACTTTTGGCCAACACTGTAAGTATACTATATCTGTAGGTCTCTATATCTCCCGGATACAAGGGAATGGTATACCTATGGGTAATATAATACCAAGTTACTACCATTAGTAACCACTTAGGATGCCCCTAATTCATAAGGCTATTTCTGTGACTCTATAAACCACAATTGATTCCATGTGCACCAACCTGTATTACGACTAGAGGGGTATATGTGATGCACTGGGCACTTAAGAATAGCCAGAAACCTATAATAGATAACTCAGGATCAGTTCATCTTCAAACACATTAACATCGCTAAAGTACACTGTCACAACTTGCCCCCAGTGATATAAGTACTTACTGGCATATATAATGAAAGAACAACGTAACAAGCGGCCGTCCCCTCCACAGGTATGTGAGGAGGACGCCGCGGTGACCGCGCTTTAATCCCCGCATCCGGAAGTCAACGCATCATGTGACGCACCACGTGACCGGCCAGCAGAACCTCCCACTTCCTGTCTTTGGAACGCAGGAAGTCCCACAGGTATTTAGTAAGCATCCACTTGACTTTGGTAGGAACAAAGGGGTACACCATCATATACCCACAGGTACACATCCACCAATCAAGGAGCGATACAGGCCTATTGCACCCACACATTATCAGCGTGCCAAAGAAATGTTGCAGGACATGAAGGACGCAGGGGTCATTAGAGATAGTTGCAGTCCCTGGGCAGCTCCACTAGTCCTGGTCAAAAAGAAGGATGGCAGCATGAGAATGTGGTGTAGACTATAGGCAGATAAATCGCAAAACACATGAAGATGCTTACCTATTACCCCACAGAGGAATCACTAGCTGCATTGAAGTCTGCTAATTATTTTTCAACCCTAGATCTCACTAGTGGGTATTGGCAGGTCTCAGTTGCAAAAGAAGACCTTGAGAAGACAGCATTTACGACTCCCATGGGCTTGTGCGAGTTCAACAGCATGCCATTCGGATTATGTAATGCACCCGGAACGTTCCAGTGGCTGATGGATTGCTGCCTGGGGCACAAAAACTTCGAGACTGTACTACTCTACTTAGATGACGTTATAGTGTACTCAAAAACCTCTGAAGAACACCTGATACACCTGGCAGAGGTATTTGAAGTGTTATCCAAGTATGGGATGAAGCTAAAACCATCCAAATGCTATCTACTGAAGCCAAAGGTCCAGTATCTAGGTCACGTTCAGATGGAGTGGACCAGACCCAGACAAGGTAACCGTCATCAGGGAATAGCCGGAGACAAGAAGTATCAGGGAAGTATGTCAGTTTCAGGGACTGGTAGGGTACTACAGGAGATTCATTAAGGAGTATACCAAGAAGGCAGCACCTTTACAAAATCTCCTAGTAGGCCAGCCCAAGAAAGGCAAGTCTGGAGGTTCTCCATTCGAGTGGGGTAAGGAACAGGAAAAATCCTTCCAGCAGATGAATGAGGTCCTGACAGGTGAAGAGATCCTGGATTACCCTGACTACAATCAACCATTCTTGCCATACACCGACACCAGCAACGTGGGGTTGGGAGCTGTGTTAGCGCAGAAGCAGAATGTTAAAGAACAAGTGATTGCCTATGCCAGCAGGAAGCTTAGCCCTACAGAAAGGAACCCTGAGAATTACAGCTCATTCAAGTTGGAGTTTCTGGCCTTGGTCTGGGCCATCACAGAAGGGTTCAAGCATTACCTAGCATCTGCAAAGTTCACCGCCTTCACGGATAATAATCCTTTAACACACCTGGAAGCAACAAAGTTAGGTGCCATGGAACAACGCTGGATGGCCAGTTATCCAATTACCAGTTTACCATTAAGAACCGGGCTGGCCATGACAATGCCAACGCTGATGCCCTATCAAGGATGCCTCACCTGGCAGATATGGGAGATGTGGATGAGCTAGAAGTAGAGCTACTCGCCTTCCATCGCTACAGAGCATCCCAATGTCAGCAAGCCAACAAAAAATTCCCAGAAAGAACAATAAATCCATTACCTCAATTCAGTTGGAAGGAGTCCCAAGACAGTGACCCGGCTATCAGTTTAGTTAAAGGACTGTTAATCCAGGAAGGTTCCCGTCTCACTCCATATGCTCCACCAGAGGCAAAACACCTATGGAGTGAAAGAAGCAAACTTTTTGTCTACCAAGAAAAGCTTTGCAAACGTTACATCAATCCCAGAACCCATGAAATGGTCTGGCAAATAGTGGTGCCCAACAAAGATGTCAAGATAGTGCTGAATGCATATCACAACCAAGCAGGACACTTCGGATGGAAGAATCTCGAGGTGTTGTTGAAAGACAGATTCTACTGGGTTGGCATGAGAGGATCCATAGAGAGATGGTGTAAGAACTGTAGACCATGCAACTTAAGGAGAAAAGATCAAGAGAGTCAACGAGCACCACTCCAGCCAATTGTAACAACTCAACCACTGCAAATAGTAGCCTTAATATGTGAAATTAACGCCAAGCAGATCAGGTTACACCTATGCATTAACAATGGTAGACCACTACTCAAGATTCATGGTAGTTGCTCCAGTGAAGGACTTGACAGCTGAAGACCTTTCAAGCCTATTTCTGTAGACCAGATGGGTATCAAATTCAGATATTGACTGACAGAGGTTCTGCATTTGAAGCTAAAATTTTCCAAGAATTTTGTCATCTATATGGTTGCAAGAAGATTAGGACCACACCTTACCATCCACAAACAAACGGCATGTGTGAAAAGATGAACAACATATTCATAGACATGTTAAAAACATTGCCTTTGGAAGAGAGAAATCAGTGGCCTGTTAAATTGCCTGACTTAGTGGACATGTATAACAACATACCTGTGAATTCCACACATTAGGACCACACCTTACCATCCACAAACAAACGTCATGTGTGAAAAGATGAACAACATAGTCATAAACATGTTAAAAGCATTGCCTTTGGAAGAGAGAAATCAGTGGCCTGATAAATTGCCTGACTTAGTGAACATGTATAACAACATACCTGTGAGTTCCACCAATTGCACACCAGCTTATCAGATGCGAGCACGTTCCGGAAAGTTACCAGTTGACTTAGAAATGGGAATAGTAGAACAAGAAGCTGAAGCATCCAATTCTGACTGGAACACCACTCATCAAGAACAGTACAAATGTATCCAAGCCTGTGTAGAAGATAATCTCAACAAAGCTAGAGAGAAACAAGAAAGAGACTTCAACAAAAGTGCACAAGCTGAACCCTTAACATCAGGAACAGTTGTACTAAAGAGAAAGAGAAGGCGTCATAAGCTTGATGACCAGTGGGAGAAAGAGCCTTATACTGTATTAGACTCCAACTTTCATAACACCAACACCTGTTTAATCAGTAAAGATGGACGAAAGAATACTGCGACAATATCTACAGACCACTTGAAAGTTTGCCCAAAACAGTTGAGGACACAAGAGCCGCAAAAGAAAGAAATACCTTGTGTATTTCCAGATCCACCAAGGGAAAAAGTGAATCATACGATACTTGGAGACTTCCCACAAGATTGGCCCCAATGTGAAGGAGCAGTGATTGTCCCAGTTATTCACTTTTACCAACCTCAAGAAGGACAAAGTACGCTGGAAGAAACTTCAAGAGTTCCAGAAGTACCAGTTAAAGAAGAAACACCAATTGCCAGAGAACCAGAGGAATCTGCAACCGATGCAACTGTCAGCTCTATGGCGAGACTAAGGTCACGCAGACAGTTACCTAACTTACCTACATTCAGTACATCACCTGAGACACCAACACTATGTACAGTAGATCCAGTCATAGTAATCAAGGTCAATCCCCGTCCAGGTATGGAGATTGGGTGCAGTAGGTACAATATATCATTGCAGAAAGGTAACATGTAAATAGAAACCAGTTTTTGTACATAAATGTAAATAGTAGTGTACAGAAGGGTGGAGGAACTGGGCCCAGCCCCATGCACATTAAGTTGGGAACAGATAGTGCCTGGGGTGGGGAGGAGGTACCAGGTCTCCTACGCTGAGACACCCATAGAGGAAAATGTTTAATTATGTGTATAAAGGACTTCTTGGACTTTTGACTTTAACCCCTTTTTACCCAGAGCTTACAGAGACTGTACAGTAAACACTCTTAACAACATTTTCCCCTGATTCTTCCCTGTTTTCAGTTAAAAAGGACCATAGTCACAGGACTGGTTGTGACAAAAACTTACTTTACAGACTGCGGTGGATGGACTAGCGGCACATGGACTGCACCCTGTTTTTTCCATTTTGAGACTTTGTGCATATTACCAGTTAATCTTATTGAAAATGTTTATTACTTGCATGTTTGTAAAAATGTTTCTAAGTCCAGGAGTACTGATCTTACGTAGGGGGGAATGTGGCGCCCTGCCAATACAGGTAGCTACAGACCTACCTAAAACATGGATCGATTTCCACAATGGGTACCTCAAACACATACACCTTCCACCCTAGACCTGTAGGGGGAGCCTCACTTGCTGCCTTAAGCAAGATCCTCTATAAATACCGGTGCTGGGGGCAGAGTTAGTCAGGGTGTGCAGTCGCTAGGACAACTGTGAAGACGTCCTGGTGTGTCGGAGCCACGCTAGGCCCGAGGCAGTTGACAACCGAGCAGTTATTAGCCTAGCCAGTGCAGGTGCCTAAGAGTGAGGTTGAAAGCAAGGCGAGAGGAAGGAAGGGAGAGCAGACTGGGGGCAGAGGAGCCATACCGGTTCACCCCAGAAAGCCACCCGGACACTGGAGTTTGAGTCTGCAGGAGAGCATCTAGACCAGCAGAGAGATCGGTTCACCGAGGAGACTTCAGTATCCTGGGCATCTGTGTAGCAACCAAGAAGGGAGTCAGGCACCGCTGGAGAAAATATAGCGGTAGTCCACATGAAGGTTTTCCACTACAACACACAGGTGACAGAAGAGCAGAGGAGGCCAGGCCAAGTTTTACACGGGGCAGGGGCTTCAACAAGGGAAAAGTGACAAGGAGGCCTTAAACTCACTGACTGTGGCGATCCAGAAGTGTTTCCCGACCATCGGAGAGTACCCTGGACATTACCTGCAATTCCACCAGTAAAGGTACAGAAACCACTTACGGTGTGTGTGTCGATTCCTCAGTCCCTGACCCTGTCCACTATAGAGACTGCCACAGTTACCCAGCAGCACCGCCAACTCCCTGCATCCATTTCAGTCATCTCACCACAGGCCCGGGGATCCTGCTCCGCCTGTGGGGAGCTATACCACCTAGCTGCCCGACTATCATCCCCGGAGGCCCACGGCAGCGCTGATTCCATCACCAGAAACCACAGGTAGAGTCACAACAAACTTTTATTCTTTTTATTCCTTTTCAATTATTCCTCCAATTTTCAGTTGACTACCAGGGCTACGGGTCCGGCAGGCCACCAGTGACATCCCCCTCAACTCCACACCCGGGTTCCGAGTTCCCATAGACCCCTGGGTGAATCATATTGCAGCCATGTACAGTGTGGCGCCCTACTAGGAGTGCGTCACAGGAGGGTTCTACACCCCTAACTAAGGTGTCGTATTCTCCGTCCCAGTGATGAATAGGATAATCCTGAGGCTCCATCCACCACATGCAACACCTAGAGGCAGAGGACCAATTAGGCACCCGTTTCCTGGGTAACCGGTCCTGGTGGGAGGAGAGCTAGGGTATATAGCAGTGGGGAAAGCATTAAGGAGTTAGAACAGTGGAGAGACAAGAATAAGGGAAGTCAAGTCGTGACAACAGAGACAGCTAACAGGGAGGGCACCGAGCACTGGTGACCCAGAAGAAGAAAGGGGCAAAGATAGAGCGGGGAAGTGAAAACCCGAGCCCAGTCCAGAACCCGGAGTACCGGCTCCGAGGTGGTTCAGACGATTTAACCCTGCACCACAGAACCCGGAGTGGTTGAAGGCTTCCTAGGAGCCCAACTCACAACCTAACCATCACCGCAGCTATGCCAGGGGGTACCTACCCTTGAGGGCCAGGGACCCGTGAGTAGGGCCTAATCAGGAACCCCAATCGAGGGCCCTCAGTACCCTGGCAAGGTATGCCAAAGCAGTGAAGAGAGGGGACAGCCAGAATAGAGAAGGACACCTGTGGAGCCTCAGAGGGACACTATTCATTACCGGGACCACCCGGTCCGTTACTTGGCACTGAGAACTGTTTCACCTGTCTGCCATTGAAGAACTAAGTAAATACCCGTTCAGAGGAACGTGTCTGAGCCTTATTCCGGGACTACCGTTAATTGCCTTGTCTTGCAGAAACAACCGAGCTGCCCTATTACTATATTGCAGCTCTCAACTCCGGGGGCCCGCTCGTCCTGTAAGCAGCGGTTCCACCTTGCTGCTGCCCATCACCCCGGAGGTCCAAGCAGCGCCGGTACCATCACCGGAACCCTACAGGTGGCGTCACGAACTAATAGCTTTATCCTATTTCTTATTTTGTTTTCACCCTTTTACTGACCACCGGGCCCACGACCTCAGCCACCGAAACCGTGACCGACAGCCAGCCCTGAGACCAAAGCACCCGGCCCACGGTGAGTCATACAGTATTACCTCACTATATATATATATATATTGTGGTATGGCGGCCACCCATGGTCTGCATGGATGGTATACACCACACAGGCAGAAGTCTGCTGCACTGTTGTTGTGAATGTCTTGCCAGTGCCTGGAAGCCAAAGTCTGCTTAACAGCATAGCAAGAGTTAAGCTTGCAACTTGCTGGCGATGTGGGTGTTTCTCAGGATGTTTTAATGGAGTCTGTGTTTGACATGTGGGAGACTGAAAGACACTGAGGCATGGAGACATCAGGTCCTGGAGGCCTGTGTGGACTGACTACAGGCCGTGTGTGAGGTAACGGACTGTATACTTTTGGAAAGCCGAAGAAAAGGCTCATGTTTAATTTGCACCGTGTGGTTTATGCTGTCCTTAATAAACTAGATGGACCTATTTGCTAGAAGAGACTGTTGCAGTGTTTATGATTTTGTGCTGCTAAGCGAGTGTACTCCGGCCCACTCCGTGATCGATATATCACAATATATATGACGCACCCCAGGGCTGGGGGTACTCGGCTTTCGGGCTCTCTTAAGTCCGGGAAGTCACAGGTGGCCATCCCGCTCACCAGCGCCGCCAGAGTTCTCCGGTGGTCGGTGGTATTGTGGCTTGGATGGATTAGTCCCCACAGGCGGGACTGGACCATCGGGGCAGCGATGCTGTAAAACTAACAGTTTATATAAAAAGGATGCAGCAGAGTCGGGACTTCACTTCACCGGGTAACTTTACTGGAAAAACTTTCATTCAGCAATACAGTCTTTCAGTAGTTATTGGTGGTACAACGGCAAATGCTCTGGGTGCTGCAATTGGGATTTCTAGATGTATATGGAACCCTCCTTTATGCTCCTTTCCTTTTCCTGCCTTTCTCTTGTTCCCAGTACTGTGAAGTCTGATCTCCTATAGATGACCTGACCTCCTGCTGCTTGTGTTAGTCTCCTCTCCTTGTACCCGCCGGGTGAACCTTCTGTCGGATACCGCAGCCGCCTATTGCGGTTCTGATTCCCCTCTTGTGGGTTCCTTGGGAGTCGGGCCGTATCTGTAATATCCCCATTTAGCGGATTTTCTGTGAGCTTTGAAGGATCTTACAGTTGCGGGCTCCGGTGCCCGGTTTCCTTCCTATGGGGCAAACTCTTCCATTACTCACTTCCCCATTCGAGTGAACTCTGCCTCTCTGAGTTTCCTTCTCTCTTTCTTTCTTTTTGGGATCTTTCCTTCAGTTCTCTGGGGCCCCTCAGCCGAGGAGGCCCTCTTTGTTCCCTCCCAGGCTGGTTGCCTGTCTCCAACTCTTACTCCATCTTCCTCTGACTCTCTCAATTAACTGAGCTCTCTGGTTCCCTCTAGAGGTCACTAAGACCCTCCCGGGGTCCCTCCCACCCACTATTCTAGTGTGTGAGTGCTGCTCTAGGGTTCCATCTAGTGACCATAGTCCCAACTGCAGTGGAGTACTACACCGCTTTTCTGGGTGCAGTACCCCTTTTGTGGCACCTATGTAGTGGGGCGCCACCCCCCCCCCTTGATTGAACATGCTCGTCCCCGAGCATCACATTAGCCCTTCAGGAAGTGAAAAACATTTTTATATTTATGCAAACCAATGGGTAACTATATACAAACCATGAATATTTGAGTTTTCTTCCCCTTCCGGAGAGGCACATATCTTATAACGTTACATTCATAAAACACATTATTCTGGTCCAGCAGGACCGACTTCAGCATGCGAGCCCAGCGGCAATCTCCAGTCCTACACAGTCCAGTGTGTGCCATCACCACTGGGCCGCTCCTCCTCACACACTATCAGGGGTTAACGGGGAAAGTTCAAACAAAAGTCTCAGAGTCATCAGGACACACTCTTCATGTAGGGGAAATGTTCAGGCAAAAAGGGCAATGCAAAAGTAGGGACTATATACATAGGGACCGTGTCTCCCATCGGGAGTCTATAATCAGTCTTAGTCTATTCTGGATATGTGAATAGCAAACCATCCAAATGGGGCAGGATAGCGTTCATACGTGACTTGTTCTCCTCGGTATAAATCACGGCGGGGTGTCCTTTCCTCAAAAAGGATTCAACATCTCGCCGGGAGAAGAAGATGTCGTCTAGTAAGCCAGGCTTCCTCAAGAAACCCCAACTATCTTTATGGTATACTGACACTACCATGCCAGTTTTCCACAGCTCTATAGGTAGTGGGGGCTAAGTGCGGGCTTCATCTCTTAGTCTCTTAGTGGTGCGCTCCCTCTGGTACCAGTCCTCCCTTTCCCTGTGTCTGGCTACCTGGCTCCTCTCATCCTGGGACGACAGTGCAGTGACTGGTATGGGGGCGGTGAGGTGCAGCTGCTATGAGGTTTGGAAGTAGCACATACCTCTGCGGCGTTCAAAATAGCGGGGAGTCCTTGGTGGTGCTGTTGCCAGGCGGTCTACCATGCCGCTTCCGGGGTGCTTCCTCCGGAGGCTCCAGCCGGTTCTTCGAAGTCGTCATAGAAGACATCAGGCTCCTTGTAGAGCTCCTCGATCTCCACGTCCGGTAGGTTAGGTTCAGGTGTAGGCGTAAGTGTAGATGCTGTCTCCAGCCAGGGACTGCTGCTGGCCCGGGATGGTGGTGGTGTCGGGGGCTCTGTCTGCATCCCCGTGTCCCGGGTCTCTGTTGGTGGTGGAAGGGAGGCTTAGTACTGCTCCACGGTTCTTTTTTTTTTTAACATTAATTTTTATTGAAAGATTAACAATCTGCAAAAAAATAAAATACAGTGGATTGAAAAATACGTATGATATTGAGAGAGAGACCAAATCACCCAATCTTTCATGGGAGAAGGGTCTATGAATATACAATCCAATTATCAATTAACTTTTAAAGAAAAAGAATAGAAAAGAGAGAGATAGAGGGTAGAGAAGAAAGAAAGAGAGAAAATACATTTCTATAGAGGAAGAATAAGGGAGTGGGAAGTAGGAAGAGGGCGAAGATCCAGAGGAAGAAAAAAGGGAGGGGGTAGAGTAAGGGGGTGGAAGGATATGAAAGGAATGTGTCCACCAGCAGGGTCCATCGCACAGCACCATCAGAGTTTATGAGGGGGAGGAGGGGAGGGGAGCCACCCCAGACCAACCACACTGAGCATGAGAAGGGGGGGGGGGGGGTGAGCGCTCACACTAGAAAACAATCAGGACAGTTGGGTAAAATGTAGAAGATAATTGGTTCAGCTATAGTTAGCTCAGGAGTGACATGATACGGGGGTATCCGGTCCTGAGCACACCAGGAACCTATGCCATGGCGTAACTGGTCCGGCGTAGTACAGCAGGGACCGGGGTCGCCCTGGGATGCGAGGCCCAGATCTCCCACCTGTTCTGAACCGAGAGTCTTGTAGGTCTGTCTAGGGCAAGGAAATATTCCTGGTGGAATATCCAGTTGATTTTTTGAATCAGTTCAGAAAGAGTGGGAGGAAGATGATCCTTCCATTTTGCTGCCAAACAAAGTCTGGCTGTCGTGAGGATGTATGAAACAATCCCTCGTAGAGGAAGAGGGAAGTTCTGCAGGCCTATATTGAGAACCGCCAGTTGTGCAGGAAGCTCCTGACAGATCCCCGTCACCGACTGCACCAGACCAGAGACCAGAGACCAAAAAGGGCGTATATTAGGGCAGAGCCACCACATGTGCGCCAAAGTCCCCCGTTCCCCACACTGTCTCCAACAGAGCGAGGAGTGGGTTTTATGAAACTTAGAGAGACGAGTGGGGGGGAGGTACCACCGGAGATGGATTTTCTTAAGGTTTTCTAGGTGGTTCACACACCTGCTAGTTCTAGCTGCCTCCGCCGATGCCTCATGCCACTCCTCTACGGACGAGGAAAAGGCAAGATCTCTCTCCCAAATATTCATGTATGAGAGTTTATTGTGATGAGGTAGGATAGGAGAGCCTTATAGATAGTTGCAATAATCTTAATCCTAGAAGGGTCAGTTTGTAGTAGCCGGGGTATCAGCGGAAGGTCCCCCTCCAAACTCCTAAAATGTTAAAATTTGCTCATACGAATGAGATGTTTAAGACTAAAATATTGGAGGAATGTGGAGGAGCATGTAGAGTGGGCTCTGCAAAATGCCTTGAAAGACAAAAATTGTCCCTTTTCTATAAAGTCATCTAAGGAAGTTACTCCAGCTGCCTCCCAAATTCCTGTCTGAAGCGAGGAGAGCAGAAGGCGGAGGGAGGAAGTTGTAATATGCGTCGGAGGGAACCTTGTCCAAGGAGTGGGATATCGCACCAGTATGCCAGCAACGTCCGTACTGTGTCCAAGCAGCTGGCCCGCCCAACCGGATGGAGGGATTCAGCCACCAGGACATCCCGCAAGGAACCGTTCTCCAAGATGGTGGACTCTATAGAGACCCACCTGAGATGTGTCGGCTCCAACCACCGGGACATGGCCTCCTCCAACACAATAGCCCTATGGTAGTCCTGAAGCTTGGGGAGGCCCATCCCCCCCCCCGAGTGCAAAGGAAGATACATGATCTCCCGTGCAACCCGAGGGGTCCTGCCCGCCCACACATATTTGTTCAATGCCGCTTGCATTTTTATCATAATGCCTCTAGGCACTCTCAAAGGAATGCATCTAAATACGTAAACTAGCTTTGGCAAAACCATCATTTTCAGAGCGTGTAGTCTCGCAATCCATGATAGGGTGGGGCGGTCTAGGGCGTCCGTACTAGTGACTATCTTGGAAAACAACTTGTTATAGTTTGCTTTAATAAGTTGGGATGAAGGGGCCAAAGTAAAGCCAAGATAGGCAATCCCCCCTCTTGCCCAGCGGAAAGGCAGGAGACTCGAAAGAGCCGAAATCTCTGCCTCCGAGAGGCCCAGAGGGAGAATCTCTGATTTGGAGGCGTTTAATTTATAGTACGAAACCGAGCATAGTCAGCCAACACGTCCAAGACCGCAGGAAGGGAGAGAAGGGCATCAGTGCAGGTTATAAGAACATCGTCTGCATACAGGCCTATGGTGTGGACACCATCCCAAACTCGGATTCCCTGACAGAGTCTCATCAGAGACCAACAAGTAGTCTAGTCTAGAATATGACCCGTGCCGGTGCGAGAAGGAGTAATCTCTTTCCGTGGTATGGATATAACGCCAGGGGTCATGCATACGATGCTCCCTAAATATGAGCCCCAGTAGCGTAGCTAGCGGGGGGCAGGCGGGGCGATCGCCCCGGGCCCCCCCGGCTTCAGGGGCCCATTGGCTGCCCCCGGGGGGCCCCGCACTCCCTGGGGGGCTCCGCACTCCCTGGGGGGCCCCGTGCTGGCAGCCGGCAGCCGCGCGGCCGGAGAGGAGGGAGGACGGGACTTCCTGCTGTGCAGATCTGCCCGCCCCTCCTCCCCCTCCTACAGCAGACGCACGCAGGCGGCCGGCCGCGGTGAGTGTCAGCACCCTTCTCCCCCCTGCTCCGGTCCTCCTCACACCTCTCCACCAGCACCCGACGCACCCCCCCCCCGTCCTCAAATCTCTCCACCAGCACCCCCCCCCCGTCCTCAAATCTCTCTACCAGCACCCCCCCCCTGTCCTCACATGGGGGGCCCGGGTGGTGATCTCGCCCCGGGGCCCGAAGCTGGCCTGCTACGCCACTGATGGGCCCTGACTCTTTAGCTCGCCCCGATGACCCTTGAAAGCAATCCAGAGATCGGTCAGGAACCAGGTTGAAGTCCCCACAAATAACCCTATGGCCACCTCTCTGTGAAGATATTCTGTCCTGCAAGGAGCGGAGAAACCAGATCTGTCCCTCATTAGGGGCATATAGAGAGACCAGCGTTAAAGGAGTCCCCGCCACCGTGCAGGAGAGGATAACAAACCGCCCCGAGTGGTCTGAGTAGCATGAAATGCTAATGGGTAATCTCTGTGGGTTAACCTGTGGGTGTCCTCCCGCAGGAGATGTGTCTCCTGCAAGCATAACACATCCGCCCTCAATTTTTTCACATCTCTCCAAAGGAGTGAGCGTTTGAAGGGGGAATTCAGCCCCCAGACATTAAAAGAAACAATTCTCATGGAGGATGGATCAGACTATGGATATATCCGAGTAGAGCACAGCAACGGACCCGCCAGGAGACGACATCAAGAGGGTAGAAATTGTAGAGGAGGTGAGGGATGGGGTGATGAAAGAAAGGGGGGAGAGAGAGGAAGGAGGAGGGAGGACGGGAAGGAGTCAAAGAAGAGCTTACAAGGGGGGGATAAGTAGATAAAGAAGAAGTAGGAATGGACGAAGAGCAAAGAAAAAAGAGAACATGCATGTAAACAAGTGTAAAAAAAATAAGCCCCCATAGGGCTTCACCGCCTAACGGGGGAGAATAAGGAAGGCTAAAGTACCCTCCTAACATCCAGAACCACGAGGTATAAAGAAAGAGGTACCCTGCAGTCCCTCAACCGGGCTGCAGAGCAGTTCTGGAATGAAACCTCCTTGGCGGAGAAAAGAGGTTCCCACCGAGATCAACTCAGTTGTCTCCAATAGAGTTCTCAAAAGTACTCCGAGGTGGGACAGATTAAAGTGAAGTCCAATGTTCAGCTGTTCACGTTTGGAACAGAGGGAGATGAGCTCGACTTATCCTGCCTCGGCGAACGAGGGGGAGTCTCCTCCGATGCCGGGGTTAGGCGCCATTGTTTCATAGCTTTTCCCAGTTGCGAGGGGAGATAAACATGTGGGATGATCCCTTATAACGAAACTTCAGTCTCACAGGGGTTCCCCAACTGTAGGTGATTCCTTTTTCCCTGAGCACCTTGCAATAGGGGGCAAACTCCCTTCTGCGAGCCAGGGTTCCTGGTGAGAGATCTGGGAAAGTCTTAATAGATTCATATGGAGACGGTGGTGCGTCCATCTGTCGTACAGTTTGCATAACCAAGTCTCTGGTCCTAATGGAGGCAAAAGAAGCTAGAATGTCTCTGAGGAGATCTTTGTTAATGTGGGGGGGTCTTGGGGGTGCGGAAAATCTTTGTAAATCCCATATCAGATTGAGGACAGTCAGGGAGAAGCTTCCCCAAAAACTCCAGCAGCACCTCTCCCAGGTTTTCCCCTCCCTCAGACTCCGGAAATCCTCTGAATCGAATATTGTTTTGTCTGGATTATCATCTAGGTCCCACATTTTAAGTTTGAGAAGCTTGATTTCACCAGCCATGGTTGAGTGGTCATCTGCTAGGGCATTGTAAGCTGTGGCGTATTCGGCCATTTTATCCTCTATATGGAGAGTGCGCTCTCCCAGAGCAGACAGGTCATCTCTGATTTCCCTTAGTAATCCCCTCACATCATCCTTTATGGATTGCCTCATAGTGTCCATAAAATCTGTAAGGAAGCCTTGAGTTACCGGAGAGTCTCTCCCCGCATTGTGAGTTCTCTCCACTGACACACGGGGGTGCCGAGACTTGTCTGCAGGGGCTGAGGAGAGTGGGGAGGACGGCGCCATGTTAGCAGACGCAGGCTGCTTATCTGGCGGGAAGAAGTCCGTTACCTTGGACGTATCTCCTCGACTGTGGGAGGGACCCCTGCGCATCTCTGTGACCTCAAATGTCCAGGCAAGGCAGGTACAATGATCAGGCAGCTGAGGGGGACTGTAGAGTGCCGCTTTCCCCGGAGTACAAGCGGGAGCTCAGGAACTTGCGACCAGCGCCATAGGCTTCCAAGCCACGCCCCCCTGCTCCACGGTTCTGACGGCGACTATTGCTTCCCACGCCTCGCGGGCCGTCCTTCTTGCCGACAACTCGTACGTCCTCTTCGCGTTCCACCGCTGGTACACCCACGTGAGCGTCTGCTCAATGTCCTGCCGGAGCCGGAGGAATGCATCCCGCCAATACTCCGCATCCCCTTCGATGGTCAACAGGGACGCCGCTGCTGGATCGCCTCTCTCAGCGCGGGTCTGTTCCTCTAGCTCGCGGACCACGTCTCTCCATCGGGGTGCTGCCATGCTGCCGGGTACAAAGAGTCTGATGGCTTCTGTCCTTTCTTCCGGTTTGCACAGCGATGGGAGGGCATTCCCCTGGAACTTCCTGTGGGCCGCCCCCCTGATTGATTGATGGCAATCGGGGTGGCCACACTTTTTCACGCCTCTGGCAAGGCCCTCCCTCTTCTGGGGGCTGAGGCACTCCCCCGGGCCTGCACATGTTGTTTACTTCATGGCGTCGGCGCCATCTTGGGTCCCCACCCGGCAATGGCGGGAATCCATCTTGGCACCGTGCAAAGTCAGAAAAAGTCAATTTTAAGTCCAGTTCAAAGCACACAATACCCGATGGTACCGGGCACAATATCCTGTTCATGATGCCAGAACAGCTGTAGGCTGACTTTCTGCTAAGGAACAAAAAAAAAATTAAATCTCAGTTGTTAGCGAGTGTGACCGCGAGCTTCGTGTGACTGGGAGCGTAAGTGCAGACGGAAGTAAGTTGTGACTTGTGATTCAGTGACTTTGGATTCAGGGAGTTTGGAAAGGAGGACTTACTGAATTGCTGGTTGTATTTTATTAATACTTTACATTTCTTTTTACTTATCATTTCTGTCTGGTGCAATCCCCATTAGGAGATGAGCTCCATAATTGGCAATGCCATCCAGTGTACATCTTGCCACATGTATGCATTCCTTGAACAGCCGGTCGAGGGTGCATACTGCTGTGTGAGATGTGAGTATGTTGTACATTTGGAAGCCCACATACTGGATCTAAATGAACAACTGACAACGCTGAGATCCATAGACAATATGGAAAGGAGTCTGCTGCTCAGTGAACAGCTGCTCAATGGGATAGATGTAGGGGAGGATGGTAGCATGGAGCTGCAGGACAGTGAGGTAGCCAGCTGGGTGACAGTTAGAAGGCGGGGTAGAGGGAAGAGTGCCAGGGAGGCTAGTCCTGATCTGGCACACCCCAATAAATTTGCTAAGTTGGCAGATGAGGGGGGTGCGAGTTCAGGGATAGCACTGCTGCAGCAGGGCATGACCTCTGAAAGCCAGAGGAGTGGCTGCTCCAGTAAGGGGGAAAACAGGAGAGCAGGACAGGACAGACAGGTGCTGGTACTGGGGGACTCAATTATTAGGGGAACAGATAGGGCAATCTGTCACAAAGACAGGGATTGTCGAACAGTGTGCTGCCTACCTGGCGCTCATGTCCGGCACATCGTTGATCGGGTTGACAGATTACTGGGAGGGGCTGGTGAGGACCCAGCGGTCATGGTGCACATTGGCACAAATGACAAAGTTAGAGGTAGGTGGAAGGTCCTTAAAGATGATTTCAGGGAATTAGGCTGCAAGCTTAAGGCAGGGGGGAGGTTTTAGGTTAAATAGGGGGGGAAGAGCGAGAGAGGGGGAGGGGGGGTTAAGGAAGGGGAGGTCATGGTCTGAACTATTGTCTCAATTGTCAAAACTTATCTAGCCCAACCATATATAATAAAATTACACTCTGGATGTTAACAGTTCTGTGAAATACTTTGAGGAGCGATTAGTATGTTAGTGCGAGAGTTTTGGCTAGTCTCCTGCGGTCGGGTGAATCAGCCCCGGAGACTCAACCAGGATAGTATTATAAGGTGACAGAATCCATGGATCCCACCAGGTTAGGATCTCGTTTCGGCGGGTCGCACTATGCGCCAGCATGAGTTCGTGCTGAAAATGCGTATTTATAGAGTTGACTAGTTCTGCTTTAGACGGGACAGTGGATGTTTTCCAGTGCCTAGCAATGCAGGCACGAGCAGATATGAGGATGTTGGCCATGCTTGGTCTATGTAAATGTGAAAATTCTTCAAGGTCCAATCCCAATATTGCCAAGGCAGGATTCAAGGCTACAGGGTAGCACAATATTTCAGTTAACAATGTTTCAACTCTAGACCAAAAGGTGGAAACTGCTGAACAAAACCACCACATATGTTGGTCATTGCCCCTAAGGCCGCATCCTTTCCAGCATAACGGAGAGGAGGGGGGCGATGATGGGGAATGAAAACGCGAGATCCGTTCCGGAGGTAAGTACCAGTCCATGTGTACCTTTTTCAGTTGTTCATGGTGCGTTATGCATTTAGAGTAAGCCGTGGTGCGTGTCGCCGCACTGTGCCATTGGTGTAGTTCCCTGTTGAATTGGAATCTGGACTCCCAAATCTCCATATAGGGGAGTTTCACTTTACTTCTAAGTCCATTTAGCGCTTTGTATACTGTGGAGACACCATGGAGTCCCAAAGATTGTGTCTTATAGAACCTTTGCAAGGGCTCATCAACGTCAACTAGGCTCAGCTCAGGCAGGGCGAGAGAATCCAAAAAATGTCTCAGTTGTAGATACTTGAAAAAAGTGGAGCGGGGGATCTTAAAACTTTCAACCAGCTCTCAGAAGGCTTTTACTCTGACTCCATCCCTCACTTGCCGCAAGAACTTCACCCCAAGCTCTTTCCATTGTGAGAGAGAGAGAGACTCCACGGACAGCTCCACTGCAGGGATAGTGATATAATGATGGAGAAACAAAAGAAGACCCGCACTGTGTGAGGACCACACTTTTAAAAGAGTAGTCATGGAATTCAGGAAGTTAGAGGATCGTCTATGAACAAGAAGCGAATTCTCCAGCAGGAGTTTGGTAGAGTTCCTGGGAGATAGGTGTCGTTCAATTTGTAACCAATGACACTGAGAGGACTCTTTCCACCACTCTCCAGCTGCAGCAATATGAATAGCCTGATAATATGTAGTTATCTCAGGTAGAGCTAGACCGCCCAACTTAGAGGGTAGTGTTAGAATTTTGAGGCCTACACGATGCGGCTTATTATTCCATACAAATTTACCTATCAAGGTTTGTATGGATTTCAGGTATCGCCGAGGAAAGCTAAGTGGAAGGCATCTCAGGATATGCAGGATTTTTGGGAGGTAGGTCATCTTTATTACTTGAATTCTTGCTATCCAAGAGAGGTCCAGAGAAGAGTGGAATCGAGTCCTATTTTTTTATATAGGGTTTCATAGTTACTTTTCACAATATTAGCTGTAGGGGTGATTTGGATGCCTAAATAAGGGAAGCCTAGGGGAGACCAAGCGAATGGTAAATTCTGCCGGAGCTGAGAAGCCTCCCCAGGGGGTACATTCACTGGGAAGAAGAGTGATTTGGATGGATTTAATTTGTAATAGGAGACTTCCGAGAAGTCCGCAAGTAGTCGAGTAATATTTGGGATGGTTTGGGACAGTTCTTTACAAACAAATACCAAATCATCGGCGTATAGGCCAATTTTATGTTCGCGAGAGCCAACGCGAAGACCCAAGATGTTGGGGACCGACCGACTCTCTCGGCCAGGGGCTCCATCACCAAGGTAAAGATCAATGGTGATAGAGGGCAACCCTGCCTGGTTCCGTTTGTTATGGTGAAAGCCGAAGAAGTGTATCCTGAGGATCTGACCTTCGCATTTGGGTTAGAATATAGGGCCAATACTGAAGCTTGGAAGTCCCCCACCAGTCCAAATCTGCTTAGTACCTCTTTTAGATACCCCCAGTGCACTCTATCAAAGGCTTTTTCAGCATCCAAGGAGACGAGTGCATCGGGGGTATGTCTCCGTTCCATCAGCTCCAGCAGGTCCACCAGCCTCCTTGTACCGTCTCCCGCTTGTCTATTTGGGATGAAACCTACTTGGTCTGGGTCTATCAGAGATGGCAATACTACCATCAAACGCTTTGCCAATACTTTAGCATAAATCTTCAAATCTCCGTTCAGGAGAGCAATGGGCCTAAAATTTGTGGGTGTGTTTGTGGGTTTACCGGGTTTCGGTATAGTGGAAAAAGGGCTTCCAATCCCTCTGGGGCAATTTGGCCTTGTTTTCGCCAATAGTTAAATAGGGTGAGGAGATGAGGAGTTAATTCTGTGAGGAAGCTATTATAATATGTGTATGAATAGCCGTCCGGGCCAGGGGCCGATTTCTTTTTCATAGTTTTAATGGCCGATTGAATTTCCTCTAGTTTGAAGGGAGCGTTGAGAAAGGTTTCTTGTTGCGGGGTTACTCTGGGGAGGTTAATTTTATCTAAAAATTGGTTGATGAGAACTTTAGTCGGTTGGACAGTGTGTCTATCAGCCTGAAGGTTATACAGTTTGGCATAATAGTTGCGGAACTCTTCCACGATTAATAAAGGATTTCTGATCGGGGTATTTTGGTGGTTCAATAGGTGATCTATCTTGGATGCAGATTGGCGTTTTTTAAGACGTCTTGCTAACAGCGTGCCTGCCTTATCTCCATGCCATAGAAGTTTGCTTTATAAAAGAAAAAATAGGGTTGCGCCACACTGCTAATATTACAGGAGGGGATCGGTGATACGACCCCCGTGCTCACCTGGTTTAGTTGTGCCGACTGCACAACTAGTTGTTGGGCTGAGTTTTAACCCCGTGGGGTCTCCACACCGTCCGGAGCCTTGGAGAGGCAAGTTCGCGTGATTCTCTAGGTGCACTGACTGCTAATCCACATGATCCTCTGGGGGAGTGGTAATTGATGTGCGGCAGGTCCTGGAGGTCAAGCTGCTAGATATCGCGCTTCCCAGCGGGAGGATGAATGTCCAATTTAAACAAGAGTGATATTGTATTAGCGCTACAGACACAGCCAAGGACACCGCTCTGTGTATAATTACCTTGAGGATTTATTGTATCAATATCAAGTACCCGGTCTCCACAACGCGTTTTGGCGCTAATTGCGCCTTTCTCAAGTGATTCATAGAAGTTTGCTTTAACCCTCTTAAGATTATGTTCTACTTTGCCCAACAGTACACTTCTCAGTTTAAGACGGGCGTTAGCTAATTCCGTTAGTATAATGGGAGTAGGATTGTGTTTGTGGGTTTGTTCCAATTCGACTATGGTATTAGTAAGTTGTTTAGTTAGTTCTTCTCTTTTACGCTTGGCTAGGGACGCAATTTTGATCAGTTCTCCCCGGATATAAGCTTTATGTGCATTCCACACTGTTTCGGGTGAGGTCTCCCCATTCTCATTGTGGCGAAAGTATTCTGCAATTTGTGAGCCAATGGTCTGTATGTTTGCAGGGATCGAAAGGAGGTAATCATTCATCCTCCAAGTAGCAGTTGGAGGAAAGTGAGAGGCATCTGCAATGGTGAGCGAGGCAGGGGCATGATCAGTCCATGTGATGTGACCAATATCAGCCCGTAGGCAATGGGGCAAGAGAAGATCATTAACCAAAATAAAATCAATCCTGCTATAAGTGTTATGTCTGGGGGACATGAATGTGTAGTCTCTCTCCTCCCCGTGGAGGTATCGCCAGATGTCGTGGAGTCGATGCGAGCCTATCAATTTACTCACATCAGAGCGGCAGAGTGAGGTGGAGGAGGAGTCCAATCTCCTGTTTGGGGTATATTAAAATCTCCTGCAAGTATTGTGGGTCCCTTTACAAGCCCCTCCAGTTTTGCTAACAAGGCTCTGTGGTACCTCACTTGGCCTGTGTTAGGGCCGTATATTGACACTAGAGAGTACAGTGTATTGTTTAGATTGACTCGGAGTACAAGGTATCTCCCTTGAGGGTCAGGGACTTCTTCAATGAGGGTTACGGAGACAGATTTATGTATGAAAATGGCCACCCCCGCCCTCTTTTCTCCTGAGCTTGCAAAAAATCTGTGGGGAAAGCTAGGGTGGGACATTCGCCCATTGTCCTGTTGCAATAGGTGTGTTTCTTGTAAGAAAATTACCTCACTTCGGAGTTTCTTTATTTGGTTCCACACCAAGGATCTCTTCCCCGGTGAGTTGAGCCCGCTGACGTTGATAGTTGAGCATTTTATCGACATCCTCAAAGATTTGCTAAAGAATACAACAAGTATAGAAAATTAAACGTGAGTTATGCAATTGTTTAAATGCAATTATTTTAACCAGTTACAACTGTATGCCAGACCAAAGACCCGGTTATAGTTAGAGATCTCTAACTAGGAGATGAAAAGGTAGTGGTGCACTGGGGGGGGAAGGAGGAGGGGGGGGAGAGTGAAAGGATCAATAGGAAGGGGTCGGTGAACTATTTACAGTCCCACTTACTCGAGTGGGGAGTGCTAAGCACTCTGAGTGTCCTGGAGTGTGTACCTGATTGGTAGGACACTAGAGGACAAGGAAATTAAGGTACGAAAAAAGTACCTGTGGGGGCAGAACTGGTCCCAAGATTGGACCAAAGTACAAGAGAAGAGTGGATATAAAAGGGGTAGCGAGAGAAGAGATAGAGGAAGGAAACAAGGTAGATTCAGTAATAGGAGAAGGAGAGAGGGAGAAAGGGAGCTATACACAAGAAACTTAGTGCAAGAAGAATTAGGTGGAGATGTAAGGGGTGAAAATTGTGGGGTAGAGTAGTGGTAAAAATTAGAGTGAGTTTTAAGGTAAGAAAAGAAAAAAAAGGTTCAGAGAGGAGAGATCAGGAAAAGAGGCCCCAAGTCAACAATGAAATAAATTGGAAAATACAAAACCAGCATTTCACGATTACAAGAGTTCAGGCTGGATCCAGGTGACGATTGGAGTCTGCATTCGCTTCCTCAGGCAGATCAAAGTCCTTTTGTGGCGATGGGGAGTGTCGCTGAGATGGGAGCAACTTCCATTTCTGCAAGTGATCCATTGCTTGTTCTGGAGTGAAGCAGGCATAGATAGCATTGCCCCGTTTTATTAGTAGCTTCATAGGGAAACCCCAGCGATAGTCCAGATGACGGTCCCTCAAAATCGCTGTGGCCTCCTGAAATGCCCTCCTCCTCGCCAGGGTTCCTGGTGACAGGTCGGGATAGATGGAGATGTGATGATATTCTTCCGGAATCTCAGCTTCCATTTCTTAAGGCTCTCAGGAAGTCCTCTTTGATTTAAAAAAAGTGGACTCAGGCTAAAACGTCTCTGGGCAGCGCAGGGTCAACAGTGGCAGGTCTTGGTAGCCTATGTATACGGTCAATAATGACCTCTGTAGGTTGCAGAGTAGGTAGGATCGCAGAGATAAAGCTTTGGAGAAGCTTTCTCAATTCTCCAGGTGGGACTGACTCAGGGATCCCCCTCAGTTTAACATTATTTCGTCTAGAGCGATCCTCCAGATCCAAATGCTTTAAAGCGTGTCTCTCCATCTTGGATTGCAGCTCAGCATGGGCATCTAGTAGGTCGTTATGTGATTTGACCAGCTCCTTCATTTTAGCCTCAATATGGTCAGTTCGTGAGGAGAGAGCACCCACCTCACTTTGCAAGCCCGCCATCATCCTTTGCATGTCTTCCTGTAAAGAAGCTCTAAAGTCTGTCAGCAGCTCTCTCATGGCCGCGTGTGTGATGGGGCCGCCCGCCATCAGTCCCGGTGAAGGGGGACCGGAGGTGAGAGAGGCCATTGAGTTACGCCTGGAAGCGCGCGTGGAGCGTTGTGGGGAAGAAGGGGGAAGCCCATGTTGGTTGCTGCAGCCGAGGAGCTGAGGGGCTGTGCTTGCATAAAGAAGTCCGTGACTCTGCGTGGCGGGGGTCGTTTGGCGGCTCTGACACGGCCCATTCGGTGCCTGACCTGTTCCGCCGTGTAGTGGTGGGTCTCTGGGACTCGGATCGCCGGTTTTGTGGTGTATAGTTGCTGTGATGACTCAGGGCCTGCAGAGCTCCCGGATTATGCGGCCATTGCAAAGAAGCTCCAGGCCACGCCCAAGAAACTAAAAAATGATGCTGTTGGCACTTTTAAAAATAATCTGGGTAAAATGGAGGATGAGGAAAAAGCCAATATGCTAAATGACTTTTTTTCAACAGTATTTACACAAGAAAATCCCATGACAGACAATATGATCAGTGATAACAAAAACTGTCAATTAAATGTCACCTGCTTAACCCAGAAGGAAGTACGGCATCGTCTAAAAATCACTAAAATTGACAAATCCCCGGGCCCGGATGGGATACACCCCAGAGTGCTGCAGGAATTAAGTACTGTCATAGATAGACCATTATTTTTAATCTTTAAAGATTCCATAATAACAGGGTCTGTACCACAGGACTGGCGTATAGCAAATGTGGTGCCAATATTCAAAAAGGGAACAAAAACTGAACTTGGAAATTATAGGCCAGTAAGCTTGACCTCTACTGTGGGTAAAATCCTAGAGGGTTTTCTAAGGGATGCTATACTGGAGTATCTGAAGAAAAATAACCTCATGACCCAATATCAACATGGTTTTACGAGGGACTGTTCCTGTCAAACTAATCTGATAAGCTTCTATGAAGAAGTAAGTTCTGGACTGGACCAAAGAAATGCAGTGGATGTGGTGTATATGGACTTTTTAAAAGCTTTTGATATGGTGCCACACAAAAGGTTGATACATAAAATGAGAGCAATGGGGATAGGGGAAAATATGTGTAAGTGGGTTAAGAACTGGCTTAGTGATAGGAAACAAAGGGTGGTCATTAATGGAACACACTCAGAATGGGTCACAGTTAACAGTGGGGTACCACAGGGGTCAGAGTTGGGCCCGCTTCTTTTTAATATATTTATTAATGACCTTGTAGGGGACATACAGAGTAGAATCTCAATATAAACAGATGACACTAAACTCTGCAGGGTAATCAATACAGAGGAGGACAATTTTATATTACAGGAGGATTTATGTAAATTAGAGGCTTGGGCTGATAAATGGCAAATGAGCTTTAATGGGGATAAATGTAAGGTCATGCACTTGGGCAGAGGAAACAAAAGGTATAATTATGTGCTTAATTGTAAAACACTGGGCAAAACGGTCACTGAAAAATACCTTGGTGTATGGGTAGATGACAAACTCACATTTAGTGGTCAGTGTCAGGCAGCTGCTGCAAAGGCAAAAGAAATAATGGGATGCATTAAAAGAGGCATAGATGCTCATGAGGAGAACATAATTTTACCTCTATACAAGTCACTAGTGCGACCACACTTAGAATACTGTGTACAATTCTGGTCTCTCGGTGTATAATAAAGACATAGCTGAACTAGAGCGGGTCCAGAGAAGAGTGACCAAGGTTATTAGAGGACTGAGGGGTCTGCAATACCAAGACAGGTTATTAAACTTGGGGTTATTTAGCTTGGAAAAACAAAGGCTTAGGGGTGATCTTATAATAATGTATAAATATTTGAGGGGACAGTACAGAGAACTTTCTAATGATCTCTTTACTCTTAGGCCTGAGACAGGGACAAGGGGGCATCCTCTACGTCTGGAGGAAAGAAGGTTTAATCATAATCACAGACGTGGATTCTTTACTGTAAGAGCAGTGAGACTATGGAACTCTCTACCACATGATGTTGTAATGAGTGACTCACTACTAACATTTAAGAAGGGCCTGGATGCCTTTCTTGAAAACTATAATATTACCGGTTATATATACTAGATCCTTTGATAGGGCGCTGATCCAGGGAATTAGTCTGATTGCCATTTCTGGAGTCAGGAAGGAATTTTTTTCCCCAATGTCGAGCTAGTGTTGCCACATGGGTTTTTTATGCCTTCCTCTGGATCAACATGTTAGGCTATGGGTTGAACTAGATGGATTTAAAGTCTTCCTTCAACCTTAAAAATAAAAAAAACTATGTTGACGCACCTCAGGGCTGGGGGTACTCTGCTCTCGGACTCTCTTCAGTCCGCGAAGTCACGGGTGGCCATCCCGAGGCCATGGCCCTGGTGGTCACCTCAATACTAAGGGGTATTTACAGGGGATTATTTACAAGTTGTCTTCGTGACGCCACCTGCTGAGTCTGGTGATGCTCACCAGCGCCACACAGTCCTCCGGTGGTGGTATTGCGGTTTGGATGGATTAGTCCCCGCAGGCGGGACTGGAACACCGAGGCAGCGATGCTGTAAAACAAACAGTTTATATAAAAAGGATGCAGCAGAGTCGGGACTTCACTTCACCGGGTAACTTTACTGGAAAAACTTTCATTCAGCAATACAGTCTTTCAGTAGTTATTGGTGGTACAACGGCAAATGCTCTGGGTGCTACAATTGGGATTTCTAGCTGTACATGGAACCCTCCTTTATGTTCCTTTCCTTTTCCTTCCTTTCTCTTGTTCCAAGTGCTGTGACGTCTGATCTCCTATAGATGACCTAACCTCCTGCTGCTTGTGTTAGTCTCCTCTCCCTTGTACATGCCAGGTGAACCTTCTGTCGCATACCACAGCAGCCTACCCTCTTTGTTCCATCCCAGGCTGGCTGCCTGTCTCCAACTCTTACTCCATCTTCCTCCGACTCTCTCAACCAACTGAGCTCTCTAGTTCCCTCTAGAGGTTGCTAAGACCCTCCCGGGGTCCCTCCCACCCACTATTCTAGAGTGTGAGTGCTGCTCTAGGGTTCCATCTAGTGACCATAGTCCCAACTGCAGTGGAGTACTACACCGCTTTTCTGGGTGCAGAACCCCTTTTGTGGCACCTACGTAGTAGGGCGCCACACACATATATATATATATATGTACACACACACATACACACAATAGTAACACTAATATTTATTCATTTATATAGCACTATTAATTCCATAGCCCTTTACATACATTTGCAGTGTATAGATATTTATCCAGTCTACATTCCTTTTTATAGTCACCTACTATTCCCACACTGCCCATTGTAAAATGGACAGCCACGGATCTGATTTGGCCCCCATATGTCCCTACGGGCATCAGATCACATCGGATTTGCCCTTAATGGAATCTGATTTGTTTTTGATCCGATGGTGTCCGATTTGTTTGCTGTACCCAAAATCGGAGACTGCTCCGTTTTTGGGCACAGCGGACCAAATCGGACACAATTGGATCCGACATGATCCACGCCAATTAACATGGGGGCCTATGGAGCACGGGTCAAAGAAAAGACAGGATCGTTTCTCGGACCCGATTTTAGTGTACTGAGCATGCTCAGTACACTAAAACTGCTGTGTGCCGTCTAATTTTACTTCTGAAATGTATATACATACATTGCGGAAGTGAAATTAAGTAAAAGCAAGGGTTAAAAATAAGAAATGTATATTATATTCTCACCTTTCCAGCAATCCCTCTGGTGCGGCATTTGTCTCCCAGGACAGGACTTGGCGTTGCGTGGCAACCTGATCAGCTGATCGGGTCCCATGACCGGTTACTGCTGTCATGTGACCGATGATGCTGATTGGGTAGCCCCGCCTTCCTATGTCCTACAACGCTTGAAGCTAGATGGCGATATCGGGGGATCGCTGGAAAGGTCAGAATATAATTTGTTTTATTTTTAACCCAAGCTTTTACTTAATTTCACTTCCGCAATGTATGTATTACATTGCTGTAGTGAAAGTGCCCCCACAGCTCTTTCTGTGTCCGGACTCGTGAAAATCGCGGCCCCGGACACAGAAATAGCCTTGAAGTTCACATCCGATCCTGATCCTTTCCTGTCCATGGGATCCTGCAAAAAGTAGGATCCCACGGACAGGAAAGGATCAGGATCGGATGTGAACTTCAAGGCTATTTCAGTGTCTGGGGCCGTGATTTTCACGGGTCCGGACACAGAAAGAGCTGTGCGGGGTACTTTCACTTCCGCAATGTATATACATATATTGCGAAGTACATTATGCCCCCTCCATATACAGTGTTGGCCAAAAGTATTGACACCCCTGCAATTCTGTCAGATAATACTCAGTTTCTTCCTGAAAATGATTGCAATCACAAATTCTTTTGTATTATTATTTTCATTTAATTTGTCTTAACTGAAAAACACAAAAGAGAATGAAGCAAAAAGCAAAACATTGATCATTTCACACAAAACTCCAAAAATGGGCAGGACAAAAGTATTGGCACCCTCAGCCTAATACTTGGTTGCACAACCTTTAGCCAAAATAACTGCGATCACCCGCTTCCGCTAACCATCAATGAGTTTCTTACAATGCTCTGCTGAAATTTTAGACCATTCTTCTTTGGCAAACTGCTCCAGGTCCCTGATATTTGAAGGGTGCCTTCTCCAAACTGCCATTTTTAGATCTCTACACAGGTGTTCTAAGGGATTCAGGTCTGGACTCATTGCTGGCCACCTTAGAAGTCTCCAGTGCTTTCTCTCAAACCATTTTCTAGTGCTTTTTGAAGTCTGTTTTGGGTCATTGTCCTGCTGGAAGACCCATGACCTCTGAGTGAGACCCAGCTTTCTCACACTGGGCCCTACATTATGCTGCAAAATTTGTTGGTAGTCTTCAGACTTCATAATACCATGCACACAATCAAGCAGTCCAGTGCCAGAGGCAGCAAAGCAATCCCAAAACATCAGGGAACCTCCGCCATGTTTGACTGTAGGGACCGTGTTCTTTTCTTTGAATGCCTCTTTTTTTCTCCTGTAAACTCTATGTTGATGCCTTTGCCCAAAAAGAGAGAACATTCTTCCAAAACGTTTTAGGCTTTCTCAGGTAAGTTTTGGCAAACTCCAGCCTGGCTTTTTTATGTCTCGGGGTAAGAATTGGGGTCTTCCTGAGTCTCCTACCATACAGTCCCTTTTCATTCAGACGCTGACGGATAGTACGGGTTGACACTGTTGTACCCTTGGACTGCAGGGCAGCTTGAACTTGTTTGGATGTTAGTCAAGGTTCTTTATCCACCATCCGCACAATCTTGTGTTGAAATCTCTTGTCAATTTTTCTTTTCCATCCACATCTAGGGAAGTTAGCCACAGTGCCATGGGCTTTAAACTTCTTGATGACATAGCACACGGTAGACACAGGAACATTCAGGTCTTTGGAGATGGACTTGTAGCCTTGAGATTGCTCATGCTTCCTCCCAATTTGGTTTCTCAAGTCCTCAGACAGTTCTTTGGTCTTCTTTCTTTTCTCCATGCTCAATGTGGTACACACAAGGACACAGGACAGCGGTTGAGTCAACTTTAATCCATGTCAACTGGCTGCAAGTGTGATTTAGTTATTACCAACACCTGTTAGGTGCCACAGGTAAGTTACAGGTGCTGTTAATTACACAAATTAGAGAATCATCACATGATTTTCCTAACAGTGCCAATACTTTTGTCCTCCCCCTATTTTATGTTTGGTTTAGAATTATATCCAATTTGGCTTTAGGACAATTCTTTTTGTATTTTTTTCATTGAAGACAAATTAAATGAAGATAATAATACCGAAGAATTTGTGATTGCAATCATTTTCAGGAATAAACTGATTATTATCTGACAGAATTGCAGGGTGTCAATACTTTTGGCCAACACTGTAGTAATGCCACATTATGTTCCCCTCCCTATAGTAATGCCCCATTATGCCCCCTCCTTATAGTGATGGTCCATTATGCCTCCTATGTGTGGTAATATGCCCCATTATGCCCCCTTCTTATAGTAATACCCCAATATGCCTCCTACTTACAGTAATGCCCCATTATGCCTCCTCCTTACAGAAATGCCCCGATGTGCCTCCTCCTTACAGAAATTCCCCAATGTGCCTCCTCCTTATAGACATGCCCCAATATGCCTCTGTGGCGCCCCGCAACGAGTGCGTCACAGGAAGGTATTGCATCCCTGACTGAAGATGTAATATCTTCCGTCTCAGTGATGTAATGGTTAAATCCAGAGCTCCATGTACCACATGCACCACTCAGAGGTAGAGGGCCAATCAGGTCCTGGTGGCAGGAGTGTAAGGGGCAGTGTGGGGAAAGTTAGAAAGAGAAGTAGGAGTAGTTGGAGGGAGTCATGTTCAGGAGGAAGGAAGAGAAGGAGCACGAGTCTGCACAGTGCCGTGCAGCCCTGGTAAGGAAACTTAACCGGGAGGGCACCAACAAGCGGTGACCCAAACCAGAAAGCGGGCGAATAGCAACTAAAGCAACGGGTCCAAAGACACCCATGCCCGAGTCCTACCAGACACCGGTTCCGAGGCAGCCAGTCGTTAACCGCTGTTCTGCAAAACCGGAGTGACGGAGTAGCTTCTTAGGAGCGCCTCACTACAGCCGCTAACCCAGCAGTCTTACCAGCAGGGTACCTACCATTGGGCCTCTGGACCCTTCACAGCCTAGGCTGGAAACCCGGCTAAGGTGATCCAATAGAGATTCCCAGTGCCTTGAACTGGTACACCAAGGCAGCAACAGCAACAAGAATAGGACAGACAGTAACAAAGGAACACTGTGGAGCTCTGGACAGAGGCTGTTCATCATTGGGACCACCCGGTCCGTTCCCTGACAAACTGTATACCGTGTACCGCACCGAACTTACAGTAAAGACCCGTTACAGAGGAGCATTGTGTCAGTGCATTTCTTCCAGAACTGTTATTAACTTTGCTCATCAAACTACCCAAGCTGCCGTATTCCATCCGGAGCAGCTCCTGGCCCCGGGACTACTGCTCATCCTGTGGGGAGCATCCCATCTAGCTGCCGCACATCCCCCGGAGGCCCAAGCAGCGCCGGTGACATCACTGGACACACACAGGTGGCGTCACGACAATCAAGACTTTATCCCAATCCCTTAACCCCTTTTTATTTAACCACCGGGCCCCACAGCCTCAGGCATGGAACCGTGACAAGTGAAGCATTGCCTGAGACCTGCGAACCCGGCAACGGTGAGTCACCTCCTCCTTACAGAAATTCCCAAATATGCCTCCTCCTTATAATAACATGCCCCAATGTGCCTCCTTCTTATAATAACATGCCCCAATGTGCCTCCTCCTTATGGCCTATACTAGTTGCAATTTATAGGTTTAAAAAAAAAAAAAATCATACTCACCTTCTAGTCCCACGTCCACCGTTGCTTCTCTCCAGTCCTCACATCTTCTGACATCTCCTGACTCCCGTGCTCGATGACATGATGCCGGCGCCGCCTCATGACATCATGCGTTAAGCGACGGTGGCGGCCGGAGTGAGGAGAAATGTCTCCTCACTCCGACCAGATGCAGCTGTGAACGATTACAAAGGCGACGCCGTGTGCCAGCAGGGAGTGCTCTGCATGCCCTTTCTGGCACGCGTGCCATAGGTTCGCCATCACTGGCCTAGGGGGACATCTTTTGGAGGGATTTTGAAAGGTTTCCTTCCAGATTTCATTTAGTAAGTACCGTATTTTTCGGACTATTAGACACACCGGACCATAAGACACACCTAGGTTTTAGAAGTGGAAAATAGAGAAAAAAAAGATTTTAAGCAAAAAATGTGTTAAAAGCTATGAGGGAAAGATGGCGCCGCGGGACCTGAGTGGTGTTGGTAAAGTACCTTATAAAATTGCTAGAAGGTGAGTATAAGATCCAGGGGAGGAGGCTTTGGCCAGGTTCACATCACAATTTTGTGCCTGTCCATGGGATCCGAGTTTGGAGGAGGATCCCACGGACAGGCACGGATCCACACAGATCCCTGCACTCGGATGGCAAATAGCCATCCGATCCGATTCTATGCAGGATCCGTGTGGATCCTGTTCTCCCTGCTTCTTCTCTATCTATCCCTGTCACTCCCTGTCTGTCCCTGCTTGTCCCTCTTCTATCTAGGCTATCCCTCTCCTCTATGCTCCTCCCCATCCTCCCCCCTTTCCTCTCCCCTCTGGAATGTGTAAATAAAAAAAAAAATCCTCCCAGAGGATACTTTATCTTCCGGCAGTGGCTACAGGGCTGTGACAGTCTCCTCATCTTCTGGTGACTGAAGATCCTGTGGTGATGTCACAGAGCCATGACACATCAGGTGACCGACTCTGTGACATCACGAGAGGTCCTTCAGCTAGCAGAAGATCAGGACACTGTCACAGCCCTGCGGCAGCTGCCGGAAGGTAAAGTATCCTTTGGGAGGATTTTTTTCTTTATTTACACATTCCGGAGGGGACAGGACAGGGGGAGGACGGGGGAAAAGGAGCATAGAGGAGAGGAAGAGCAGAGATAGAAGAGGGACAGGCAGAAACAGACTAATGGAGGGACTAACTTTTAAATTCTATAATCTTGGCCCGCAGTTGTCTATACAGCTTTTCTTCAATTAGCACACATCAACCTCCCCCCTATAATTTACATTTATGATACAAATATACTTATCTAACCCTGTTAGTTTGACAGCTTGTTCCATATCACTTTTTTCTTTATATAACAAGCTAAAGTACACCTGATTGGCAGCATCCTGCCCAACTTCAACACTAAAGGCCGCTTTACACGTCGCAATATCGTTCCGATATTGCATACGATTTCACGGGAGCGCGGATTGTGCATGCTTTTCAACCGTGCAATATTGGCTTGACGATCTAGCATGATCGTGCAGTGTGACGGCGCAACTACGATGTTGAACGCAACTTCCTCTATTCACTACAATGTTAATGCTCGGTCGCTGGGTTGCTCATACCCAGCGCACAAAATTTGCGTACAACATCCTAGTTGCGGTGCCTGCCGATATCTCCCTGTGTGACATCTCCTATGCGATCTTGGACAAGTACCAAAAACGTGCGCGCTCCTGTGAACTTGCAGGTGATATCGGAACGATATTGCAACGTGTAACGGTACCCATAAGGTGCCATCACACCTTGCGACGGCGCTGTAGATGTCGGCGGCGACTGGCGGGTGCACGCACATTTCTGGCGCCCCGCCAGCGTCGCCTTCCCCCATTTACATGGGGCTACACCTACAGTGCCGCGCCGGCGATCTGGCAGACGGCATCGTTGCTGGGGTTTTGAGAAACCCCAGCGGCGATGCCGCCTGTCAGGTCACCGGCCTAAGGCTCCCATCACCTGTCAGCTCTCCAGTGGCCAGTTACATGGGGCGATGTGTACACATCGCCCCAGATCGGTCGCCTGGTTTCAGAGCGCTGCTCTGAAATCAGGCAACCTCCCGGCGGCGCCGACATCGCCCCTTTACATGAGGCAACGTAGGGGCGATGTCGTCGCCAATAGGCCATGCCCCAACGTCACCGATGTAATCGGCGGCGATGTCGCCACATGTAACGTGCCTTCAGGATACCTTTACACTTCGCAACATTGCATGCAATTTCACTTGCAACTTACTGGTTGCAGTGAAATCATGGACACATTGTTACATTTGTACACGGCCACAAAATAGAACTTTCTTTCTTTTAATGTTCTTTTTATTGAAAGAAAAATATTAACATACAGAGAAGTGACATTTACATATAGCAAAATGTAAAAGTACATAATAACAGAAAACTAGTACAAAATACAGTAGATGTGAATAAAGCAGATTGCAATTGAAATGTCTGGATCAGTAGTTCCACGGTTATTGCTCATCTTATTACAATTAAAGTTTTCCTGGTCCAGATCAAAGAGTACTGTATCAAAGCGTATTATATTAGAGGAAACCAGAGGGGGGAAACAAAGCGGACAAAGGGGGAATTAAGAAAGGGGGATCAGAGGGGAGATCTGTGTGACTTCCACTACTCCGTAATAAGTAGGGTGCTATCACAGGGGAATGTTTCAAGGGATATTGGATCCACAGTCGGCATCTATATCTTTTAAAGTTTAAGTATTACTTTAAAGTTAAGAGAAAGTGAACATTTTGGTAAAGGATGGGGTAGATCTGTACCATAGCCAGGGGGTCCACGTCTTTTCAAAGAGAGGGAACGATCCATAAGAGAGGGCCGCCTATTCAGCTGTTCTGTACACTCAGGTTTATTTCTTGTAGGAGTCGAGTCTTAGAGGGAATAAGTGAGGTGTTCCAGTGCAGTGGTATTAGAGCGTTGGCGGCCGCTAAGATGTTGTCGGCCAGTTTGGCAGTCGTGGGGTTCCCCGGCCAAAGTTGCAAATTTAGCAGGGCTGTTTGTGGTGTCAGCTCTACGTCCCTCTCCAATACCTCCTGGATCACCTCCGACACCATCTCCCAGTATTTTTGAATTACAGTACAACTCCACCAAAGATGCAAATATGTGCCTCTTTCCATGTTGCATCTCCAGCATGTTTCCGATACCTAGGGATTCCATGTGTGTAATTGAAGTGGCGTACGATACCATCAGGTGATCACCTTAAGTGAGCTGACGTCACACACGGTGAGGATTCTGCCTATATCTAGCGAATCTCTTTTGAATGATGTTAAGCGATCATGGGCCAAGATATCGTTAATGTAATTCAAGATTTACGATGGTAAATCGCTTGATCGTGACATCGCTGATCTGAGGTCCGGTTCTCAGATCTAGCGATGAACGATGCAACGATCTGCATCATCGTGGTGTATGACACCACGATGATCCATCTCCCAGCGACCGCGCCTATGCTGGGAGATGGTAACTATGGTACACGTCGGGTAACTAAGCGACGCGCGGCGCCTAGTTACCCGATGTGTACCATAGTAACGAGCGAGATCGCGGCTCCGCATCGCTGGTGAGTCTGTCTGTGTGACATCTCACCAGCGATGTGAGCGATATTGTAAGCGATTGCGCGTGCACGTGATCGCTTACAATATCGCTAAAGATGTCGCAGCGTGTGACGGCCCCCTAAGTGAGTTTTCTTGTAACTTCACACACGGTGAAGGGCCATGTGACCTCTTATAAATCTGAGCAATCTGTGGCTCTGTGAATGAAATTGTTAAGTCTTTTTCCCATAGGCCTAGGTAGGCTCGCTTAATGTGAGAAGTTTCCTGGATTAGAAGCCGATATAATTTAGATAAGGTTCGCATGGGTGGTTGGTAAGTAAGTGAGGGATCTAGACAGGTCCGCAGTCCTTATGTGTTTGATGAGATAGCTTTTCAGGCTATTTTATTGTAAAAATGAAATATTCACTAGAGGGCCTTCAGATTTAATTTCGGTGTATCTTAATAAGGCTCCGTCCAAGAATAATTTTCTATTGGTGTAGATCGTAATGTCCCAGAGTCTATGCTGTTGCTTTGTTGTGTCCTGGGTGGGGAAGTCACACGTCCAATAATGTCTTGCACTGTGAGGATAGGTGATATTGAGGGAGTCATTTTATTATGAAACTTTTTTCGATGTATGAAATACTGCTTGTGTCAATTCATTTCGTGGGGTACGTGATCTGTCTACAAGGTCCGGTAGTAAGGCCATATTTCTCAAAGGAAGCTGGGATAGTGAATTTTCAATTCACAGCCACAGTTTGTTAGGTGGGTTTCTAATCCAATCTACTACTCTGGAAAGCATGGTGGCTTCATAATACTTAAAGATATCCGGAGCCCCCATGCCTCCTCTTTGTCTCGGGAGGGATAAGGTGGATGTATTGATTCGTGCTAGTTTATTGCCCCAGATAAAGTTAAAGAAAAAGGTGCGTATTTTAGTAAGTATCCATACGGGAATTCTAATTGGGAGCATTTGGATATGTAGAGAAATTTAGGTAAAATTAAACTCTTCAGCAAGTTTTTCCTTTCCAACCAAGACAAATAGGGCGCTCGCCAAGTTGTCACATCAGCTACTGCTCTGTTTAGCAGGGGCAATTCGTTTAGGTCCAGTAGGTCTTTAGCTGTTCGGCCTATCTCTACTCCTAGATAAGTGATAGGGCCGCTTTACACGCACCAACTTCTGTGACCAACTTCTGAACAGATCTCTGGTTGCAGTGAAATCATGGACACATTGTTCCATTTGTACACAGCCCCAAAATGTAACAATGTGCTCCATGATTTCACTGCAACCAGAGATCTGTTGAGAAGTTGGTCACAGAAGTTGGTGTGTGTAAAGCGGCCCATAAACTTCGAGGGCCAAGTGAACGGGTATTCGGATTTAAATTCATCAATCTTGGCTTTGGAGACATTAACGCTCAGAGCCTCCGACTTAGTCGGATTGATTTTATATCCGGAGAGGTAACCATATCGTTCCAGGTACGTAGGAAGGCAGGGATGCCCCTATCAGGATTAGAGAGAGCGACCAATAAGTCGTCAGCAAATGCCACGGACTTATGGTGGAACTTCTGTGTCACCACTCCTATCTCCGTGTTCAACTGGATACTGCGTAAGAGCAGTTCCATTGTGAGCACAAAAAGTAGCGGCGATAGAGGGCATCCCTGCCTCGTGCCATTTTGTATCAAAAAGGGGTCTGATAGTAGATTATTAATACGCAGTCTTGCCGATGGGAAATGGTACATTTTAAAGACTGCTTCTATTAGTGCTGGAGGAAAGTTAAAGGCTGCAAGTGTATGTCGTAAAAATGACCAGTCCACCCTGTCGAACGCTTTCTCAGCATCTGTGCCTATTAGAACCAGTGGGGTCTTGTTAATTCTGGCGTGTTGCAGTAAATGCAGTACCCTGCTGGCGTTGTATTTCCCCTCCCTCCCCTGTACAAAGCCCGTCTGTTCCAGGGAAACTAAATGTGGGACCACCACTGCTAAACGTTTTGCCAACAAGTTTGCGTACATTTTTAAATCGACGTTCAGCAGTGAGATGGGCCGGTAGCTTCCACATGATGTCGGGTCCTTGCCCTCTTTATGAATAAGTGAGATGTGTGCCTCTAGTGACTGAGGGGGGAGGGAACTGCCAGAGAGCACTGCATTGCACATGTTAAGTAGATGTGGGCCCAAACTCTGCATAAAGGTTTTGTAATATGCTGAGGTAAAACCGTCTGGTCCGGGTGATTTACCACTGGGGCTGTTCGACAGGATGGACTGGACCTCAGACAAGTCGAATGGTTTAATTAGTTGGGCTCGTTGAGCTTCGTTTAATTGTGGTAGGGACAGGGAGGTGAGGAAAGAGTCAATGTCTGTTGATCTTTGAATTTTTGTCGCTTCCGGCTCATGGAGATTCAACTGGTATAATTCCTTATAGTATGATAAGAAAGTTGTGGTTATCAAATCAAAATTTTGTGTCAACTGACCGTCTTTCAGTTTAATCTTATGGATGAATGTACGTGTCTGGCGTTTTTTGACCAGAGACATCATCAATTTAAAGACTTTATCTCCATGAACCATCAAGCGATTTTTCCAGTTGGAGTAATATTTGTCAGCTTGTCTATTTAAAATATCTTTGAGCTGTTGTCTAAGGTTAGTTAGTTGGGCGAGTTTATCAGGTGAATGTGTCCGCTGATGTTCTAGTTCTAGTCTAGCGATACCTTTGTTAATCGTCTCTAAGTCACTTCGTCTCTTTTTGTTGAGGTAAAAAGCTATTGAGATTAATTGGCCACGTATTGTAGCTTTATGTGCCTCCCAGACTGTTGTCGGGTCTGTTTCGGATGTAGCATTAAAGGAAAAATAGTCAGATATTGCTGTCTGAATTTTAGCTCTAGTTTCAATTGAATGTAATAGATTCTCATTCAGTCTCCAAGTTCTAAAGTTGGAGAGAGGTTTCTGTAGCTCTAGAGTTAGAGTTATTATAGCATGATCTGAGTAAAGTGCTGGGAGAATATCTACGTTTGACGTCTTTGGTAATATGTATCATGATATCAATATGTAGTCCAGTCTGTGGTAGGTCTTGTGGGGGTGGGAATAATATGTGTACGTTTTGTCTCTTGGATATAGATATCTCCATACATCTATCAGTTCCGCAGTCTGTAGCAAAGTCTGTATATTCAGTAAGTCTGTTTTGGAAATATTGCTTTTCCCGGACGATGTGTCTAAAGTAGATTCAAGGACAACGTTTAGGTCGCCTCCTAATAGCACTGTACCTTCTTTAAATAAGTTTAATTTGTTTATAACTTTCTTGAACCACTTCCACTGTCGGGTATTGGGTGCGTATAGGCTTCCCAGTGTTTCCACATTGCCTCCAATCAAGCCCTTAACGAATATGTATCTGCCTTCTAAGTCAACCAAACTCTCTTGCAACAAAAAGGGAATATCTTTGGCCAGGGCGATCGCTACTCCTCTGGCTCCCTTTATGGGGGTATAGGCATGGTACCACCTGTCATAGAAGCATTTTTCAAAGGAGGGTGATTTCTCTTTCTGAAAATGTGTTTCTTGTAGAAACAGGATATCATACTTAGATCTCTTAAAATGTTGCAATGTCTGTGAGCGAGGTATGGGTGAATTGAGGCCATGGACATTACTGGAGACAATGCGGAACGACTTACGATTTGATGTCATGGTGTCTGATAAACGGGTAACTTTTTCGGCTGTGGATCATCCCTGTTGCATCTGGTCGGAGTAGAGTTGGAGTCGGGTAGTAGGAATAGTGGAAAAGGAAGATCTGAAAGGTGGGGTAGAAAAAGAATATATAGTAGGTAAACATAACATACATAAAAACAATATTGAGTACTGGTAACCTTAGGCGGCCGTCACAACGCTGAGATATCGCTAAAGATATCGTAGACGATGTTAAATTTGCATATCGTGCGAACGACGCGCAAAATCGCTCATCACGACGCTACACCCACAGACATCGCTCAGACGATTCCCCGATCCACCCATCCAGCGATCGTCTGAGAGATGCAGTTATCAGCAGTGGACATCGTTCAGCTAAAGTCACACAGAAATCTCCTAAACGATGTGGGAGCAAATGTGGGCGTTATCGGAGCCGATAGGCGTGGTACATGGGCTCCAAGCTGCGCCCCTCACTACACCATTGGTGCTCAGTACTGCGTCCTCATTGGGTCAGATGTCCTTTGAAACATGGCGGCCTCATCCCCACAATGTCCTGTGATATTGATCGTAATGTATATATGTGCTGTAGCACATAACTATAAATTGCAATGGGCAAAACGTACAGAACGCAATTCCCGTGTTGCGTTGTGCAAAAATAGCTCGCTTATGCGTTGTTCAATTTTAAGGTAGTGTACAGATGCGTTTAATTAAACAGCCTAAAGTGAGCTGTGTGTGTTGTCATGAGTGGATATTTTCCAACGCATGTGAAACGCATGTGTGTTTGCTGTGTGCTCTGGCTGATGTTTGATTTAGTGTGTGAGAAAGCGCATGTGTTAATCTAGGGGAATTGGGGGTAAAATGTATGACAACGCAAAGGAGACAAAGCGTCTCAGAACATTAATTGTTCCTGGTGGCCTAATGTAGGTGTACCTCTCGACTGTGCCTTGCAACACTAGTGGCGTAAACACCATATATGTGGGCCAACATATGCGTGTTTGTATGTAATCCGTTGTCGGACACAAACAATGTACCAAATAACAAGTGGTGTGACACAAATCAGGGCCTTTTGGTTAATGCGTTTTCGCATAAAAACGCACGTTAAGCTGCCTCACCAACTTCACGGTAGGCCCTGTTCGAGACAGTCCTAACTCTGTCCCTAGGTGTGTGAAACTAAAAATGTGACCACTGTCACAAGGGCCTTTGGGGAGGTATGTGGGTCCTGGTCCCGCCCGTCTCTCACAGGACCCATAAGCCGGGCCCTTCAACACAAAATTACAAAATAGTGCCAACAAGCACCATGAACCAAAATCCCTGGCTCATGTCACAGACAAGAGGTTTGTCGGTAACACACATCTCCCCTCCAATGGGCAAGGCCTGGCCCTCTACAAAACCTAAACAGAAATATCCCTAAATCTGGGTTATGTTTAAAAAACAAAACAAAAAAAAACATTATTCCTCAAAACTAAAAAGGAACACATGTCCTGCCTCCAAGCCGGAGCTGCAGGACACAGTCAAACAGTGCAATGGGCAATTCCCCATGGCACCATAATAATTAGGGGAGGTTCTGCTGCCAGTTCACCGCCCCTGTACCATTAAAGTACTGGCAGTACCGGTCCCTCATATCCTGTGCCTCCTGCCGGCTGCTCCCACCACCTAATGGCTGGAGTCCTGCCATCTGTGGGGCATCAGCACGCCAGCCCCCCAACACCACCTCCCCATTGCTGGAGTCTATGCGGTCCTCAAAGTTAGGTGGAGTGTAGGCCTGGCGATCCTGGCGTCTTAGAAAATTGTGGAGGACACAACAGGCCATAACGACAAGGTCAATGGATTCTAGACGCATATTAATGGCCGTGTGAAATATGGGGAAACGGCTCGCCATGATGCCAAAGGCATTCTCCACTACTCGTCGTGCACGTGAAAGCCGATAATTGAAAATGCGTTGTTGCGCATTTAGGTGTCTCTGGGGGTACGGCTTCATTAAATTCGGAAGGAGCGGAAACGCCTCATCTGCAACGAAAACAAAGTTCATGTTTCCACAGGTGCGACTGGTTGGTGGTAAATTAAGACGTCCATTCTTCAGTTTTTGGCCAAACTCCGATTGGTCAAAAACACCGCCATCGGAAACCCTACCATTTGTGCCCACGGACACTGAGACAAATTCATAATTGGCGTTAACCACTGCCATCAATACTATACTAAAATATGATTTATAATTGTAAAAAAAAGAACCACTGTGGTGGGGTTGTGTTATCCTCACATGCTTCCCATCAATGGCACCTCCACAGTTGGGAAATTGCCATTTCTGGCTGAATTCATCGGCAGTGGCCAGCCATTCCTGGGGGTTTTGTGGCAAGCGCATGTAAGTCGGAGCTAGAGCCCGCAGTATCGCCTCACAGGTCTCCGGAATGAGTTGGCTGAGGAGGGGACGTGATATTGCAGATGAGTAGACCAAGTCCTGCATACTGCGACCTGTTGCCAGAAACCGCAGTGTGGCGGCCAACCTCTCCTCCGCAGGCACTGCTGGACGCATTACTGTATCCTGCCGTCTGATGAGCGGGCACACTGCTGCCAACAAGATCTGAAAGGTCTCATCTGTCATCCGGAGGAAATTTTGGAAGTCCCGTGGAAAGTCGTCCCGAAGTTGGTGCAGAAGGCGAATGTGGGAATGCTGATCGCGCTGCTGCAGCCACTCCCTGGCCCAGATGCGTCGGGGTCTCCTCCTGCGTCTCTCCACCCTCTCATCCTCCACACGTGCTGCCTGCACCAGCAAAGCAGCCCCCAAAACGGCACGTTGATCTTGATTCATGCTGTTTAGAGGCAAACATATGTTTACTATGCTGGCTTTGCACAAAGGTGCTTTGACCACAATGTGATCATCAAACCTGAAATGACTAAAAGGAGCATGACATGGCAAAGATATGTACCGCTGCACTCCACATGTCCAAAACAGGTTAAAAAAACATACAACACCTACAGTATGAATTAAGGTGTTGAGGAACGCCACATGTGTTGACACGGCTAAATGCCTTTGGCCAAATAATACAATAACCACAAAACCCTACACACAGTGAGATCCCAAACAACATCACTACTCCTACATCAGGGTCAACGTTTTAACTACATGAATTTTCGACACACGGTGGAGCAATATGTTGGACAAAAACTGCACTAAACACACACAATAATTACTCACATGCAGTGGTCGCTGAGATTGTTTGAACTCCAATATTAAGTGACCAAAAGAACGAACTATGTCCTGATGACTCCAATGCAGCAAGGCAATGCTTCAGTCCTTGTATTGTGACTAAATAACGGCCAATGAAAACCCCTAAAAACAAAAACGAAAAGTCAAACAAAGAGGAGGCCCAAGAACACAAACCCCCTCATATGTACTTTTACAACGCTAAAGTTACCCCCTTTCACAAAGTTCCACATGCTGACTCCCCACGTACATACCGGCAGTAAGTCCGCAGCAAACACATTGTGCACGTTCCTGTAACGCTATATATACACAGGCGAGCCAATGACAAGGCGAGACGTCCCCTTACCCAGGTGTGTCTCCTCAACGACAAACCACACACCCACACGCTGTTACGCCCTCAAAAACCAGGCGTGGCGAGCCAGAGCATCACACAACGCCAGTGCTATGTTCAGAGCCAGGCGTGGCAGAAACTGGACGGACACACCCAACGCAGCGGATACGTCGAACCGGTCGTGGTAATTGCGATGTGTATGCCTATCGCACCTGTCATGGCCGACATGTGTCTGATCAATTTATATAAATAGTGCACTGTGAACATGTGTGTTCTACCTGCTGTTTTGTGTGTCTTGGGAGACAAGTGTGAGAGACAGCATCCAGGCCGTTCGCCAGCATCTCTTTTGGCTAGCAAGAAGTGTGTGATTGTTTACAGACTCTGTTGGATTCCGGAAAGGTATGTTCACATCATATGAGGAGACTGACCCTTCTAAAGTTCTGCCCATTTAGATTGTACTCCATGCACAAAGTTTGGACTGCCCCTGTCAAAACAGCACACATCCCAGTTCCTTCACCAACATTCTTGGCTTATGCAAGTGTGGTGTTGTGTTATTTAGCGGGGGATTTTCAAAATTAGCCTGGCAGTTGAAATTTCCTGCTGTGGCTGCCATTCTACACATGGCTTGGACCATGTGCCACATTGATTGTTAACGATTGCGTTTCTTGTGTTTTCAACAGATGCCCCGGCCAAATCGCGATTTCATAAGCGCTCTGATTGCGGCCTACAAAGATAACCCGTGCCTGTGGCAAACTCGGGCTGATGGGTACAGCAACCGTGGGCTACGGAATGCCGCTTATGACAGGCTCCTGGAGGTGGCCCGCCAATATCACCCAGACCAGGACCTTGACCGGGAGGCCATAAAGACAAAAATACAGTACCTCCGTACTGTTTTCCTGAAGGAGCACAAAAAGGTGACCCAGTCCCGCCGGTCAGGCATGGCAGCGGGGGCGGTATACAGACCCACGCTCTGGTATTATGACCAGCTCCTTTTTACCATGGAGCAGCAGGAGCCACGTCCCCCACTACACAGCAGCGTCTTTGCCGAGCCACAAGATCACAATGTGGGTGATGCCGTGGAGGGGGATAATGTAAGTCGCTGACCTACACCAATGTTTCACAATTATCACACAATAAACATTCTTTGGCCACATCTCACCCAAGTTTGCAATGTACAGAAGCCAAACATAGACCAGAAGGGCCTCCCATCTTGATTAAGCTGTCTTCAAACCCCTCCAATGTTTAGGAACATATCCAGTAGCACACAAGTAGGGAGTGTTTTGTTCCTTGGCAAAGCTCTAAGGACCTTAGCATGGACTTTGCTTGGACATCATGCACAATGTGGGTTATTGACATACATGTAACTTGATCCTTTCTGCCCAAATGACCTCCGAAAACTGTACTTCCATGTGTGCTCATGTGTTGTACCTTTCCTCTTTTTAGGATGCGCTTGAAGGTCCCTCTTCGGGGTTGTTGTCCGAGTCGGTCAACCTGCCAACATCTCAGCAGCTGGAAGAAGTTGCGGCAGCGCCCAGCCAGCCCCCTCTGCCTTTGACACGTGCCAGGGCCCGCACACGACAAGCTCCAGCAAGCTCAGGGCCTGACCTTGTGTTACTCGCCCAGCAAGTCCTGACCCAGCAGGTGCGGGAGCCACAATGCGCCTTTGCTACTGTGGTAGCGGAGCGTCTCCCCACGTTTCCCCAGGATCAAAGGGAGCAATGTGAGCGGATCATTCTGCAGGTGATGGACCAGGCCCGATTGGGCAACCTGACCCCCGATTTGTCATTCCCACCTCCCCTTCCCCAGCCACCTGCAAACCCCCCTGCCTGGCAGTACATGGGCCCTCAGCCCCATGTGCAGCAACCCCCACCACCTGTGCCAGCCCATGCAAGGCCTCGCATAGTGGGTTTGCAGCAGCAGCAGCCAGCGGGCAACCAGTTCTACCCCGATGTAGAACCTTATTTTGGTCCCCATTTTGCTAATCTTTAGTTTGTTAGTTTATTGGCTCTGTTTCCCCTGTTTTTTTTGTTTTTTTTTTTTTTTTACCTAGGCACACCTAATTGCCTGTTCCCTACTTGTGATGTTTTTGTTTTGTGTGTGGCGTTCCTGCGACAATAGCAGTTGGTTTTATGTTGCCTTAATTTTAGAATTCTTTTATTTCTGGGAGTGTGTGGAACTGCCCTTTTTTTTTTTTAAAAATAAAAAATAAAAATTTCTGGCCACACACGTTACATATGTTGTCCATGATTTGTGCATGTAGTTTGAAAGTTGAACCTTCCAAATTTAGCAGCACCGCAGCTACAGTAGGCCACATGCTCCATCCTGCAAGCGGAACATATGTAGAGGGCAATTAACCTTAAACCTTAGGTATGCAGCTTTCGGTGTCCCTACTTATTGTTGGAACAGCAAGGCAGCAGAGGTGTCCTTGCCATCATTGTCGGTGGTCTACAACATGGGATAATATTAATGGTGGCAGCCTTCTACAGCTTGGCGATGGGTAGATCGAAATCCACATTGATGTTTGTTGTCAGAGCATTGTTTAATTTTTCTGATCACTTTCATTCTTCAAGGTTTGGTGGTTGGTCGCCACACCGCATGCTGGCAATCTGCACCTTGTGTGCAAACATGTGTTAGGGAGCCCTTCCTCTACCCCAACCTGTTTTTCCCCAAATTTGCCCTTTATGCCCTTAAAGACCACCATCAACCTCCAATAAACATGTACATAATTGTGTCCAGTCAGAAACAAACAGAGTTAACAGATTGGGTTCAAATATTTACTAGGTTGTGTTAAAGGGCCAATAGCAATCACAACAAGGCCGCAATAGTGTTGAACAGTGGGAAGTAACCAAACTGTTTTGTGATTTCCAAAAGGATGGACAGTATCATAAAAGAGGCCAACACGGTAGCCCTTACACATAACATATGGTCCAAATGTTGGACAATAGAATAAAATTGGCCAACAGGGGCCAAATCAAAAAAAACAACATGCCAACATGGCATGACCCAACCAATGTCGGTGTCCAACGTGGACAACACTACGTCATGTCCGCCTGGAGCCTTAGGGGGTCCCATAACATCACCCTTAGGGGAGCCCACCATCTTGTTGCTGGTGTGCACCCAGCAGGTAAAGTAGGCGGCCCAGTTCTCGGAGATGATGCTCAATAGTTGACTGGAGGTGTTGTAGGAACTGCATCTGGGCCTCCAAATCCTCCACGACAGTAGGGATCCCTGTATGTTGAGGAAAATAAAATCTACTGTGGGAACATACAGTGTTTTTGGTACAAAGAGAAAATCAATGTATGGTACTTACGGTCTTGCTCCTCATCCTCACCACTATCAGGGGTGGAAGGGGATGGACTGAGACTCCATCCAGCTGAGCCTGCACGTTCACCATCTGCACAAACATTGAGGAGAACAGATCAGTTACACCCTTGTCAACAAAACTCTGTTGCTTAACACAATCATAACTCCACTATGCTGGGTGTAGAATGCATCAATACACACTTACCACCATAGTCGGGTAAGTGTGGGGCCATATCCTCCTCTGCCCTCGCCTCCTCCACAGGTCCAGGTTGGGGCCGAACATCATCCCCGGCTGGCTCTGGGGACATGTCCACCCCTGGGCTCGGAAGCGAGCTTGACACGCTTGGGGTAGGTGTGACGGGTGGGCTGGGGCTCTGTGGCCAGATGATGTGGCCTGTTGCCAACAGAGGGCCCGGGCTGGACGGTGGCCCATCATCCCTCCCAGCCAATTCCTCGTCCTGCGCACCATCCTGCGTTGAGGGTGTTGATGGGAGCTCGCTCTCGGAGTGCAGCCACTCCTCACATGATGCTACATCTGCCTCCTCCCCATCATCATTGCTGCTGGCCGAGGGTGTCCCTGCTGGCTGCTGTGGGGGTGGGTTCTGTGGGGCAACTCCTGATGGTCCAGGGTGTGGTTCCTCGTCAGAAGACGATTCCTCGGCATCTGTTTGAAAGCAGAAGGTAAAGGTTTAGAAAAGACAGGGTTCCCACATGGTGTTTTGAAAGTTGCATTGTGTGCCTGGTGTCTTAAGTCCATTTTAATGAATGACTCCACCTCATGTTTTAGCCATACACTAATGTTGTAAGCATGTAATGTGTGTGGTACACCAAACTATTAGTTACACGAGGGCCAGTACACTGGCCACATATGTGGCCATGGGTTTTACAAAACAACGCATGTGCGATGTATGGTTTGGTTATGCCTAGGGGCCACATTAGCCAATGTGGCTTGCTGCATGCCTGCTTTTAACGACCTTTGAATGAATATTGTATTTATGGGTGCTACCGCAGGCTGGGAGTTCAATTACACATGTGTAGGTTGCAACATCTGTGGGACTTTGTGGCTTGTGTGGGCTTTATAAGCTACCTATTTTGTGTCTGATGGTCGTTTAATATGATGAGTTGTCTTTGCATTTTGAAGACACGCTTGTTGAAGGCGGAAATTTGTCCCTCAAAACAGAGCAAATGCCGGCCTTGCCTATAGCAACACATCCATCCCTATTGCAATAGTCCAAACTTGGAGGGCCACTAAATATCAGACAACTGTCCCCACTCAAAATGTCTATCAGTTTAAAATGCAGCCTCGATTCGGAGGATGGTCTCGAATTTACTAATCCCTAAAGCAGCATGTCACATTGCCGGATCCCTAATGGCTGCCATTGATTGAGTGGCTATATGTTTTTCTGGCCTTACTAGAGCATGTGGCCATATTTGGAGACAAGTGTATTTGCTGGGAAGGGCACACCATCGGCTTGGCCATAATTTGGATTGGCCAATATGCATGACATGGGGCCCTATGGGCCACCTTGGGAGAAGCCGTTGTGGTTCTCCTTGGACCCGATTTTGATGTCAAAAGCATGGTCAGTACGTTCCCACTTGAAAAAACTGGAAGGTCAGGGTTAGTACAATTCGGCAAAGGTTCCAAGTACTGTGCCCGAGCACCCCCCATTTGCAGGGCCTCACGGTTTGAGTACAGGTCGGCCACTGCAGTTTCTATATATATATATATATATAGTTTATAGTATATAGTAGATATAGTTTATATAGTTTATATATTTCCAACTGCGCATATGTGACTGGGACATCAACGCAGGTCCTGGGCAGAGGATCCACACCTATGGCAAATACATGATGCCCCAGCAAACGGCAGGTGTTTGTTGAACATGTGAGAGGGCACCATTTTGAATTAGCAAAGTGGGCCAACAGGGACTAGCCTGCCTAGTTATGGGGGGACATTAGGTGCACACACACGGAAGAAGAGGGATTAACACAGGGGACTTGAGGGGATGACACACAGGGTTGAACATGGGTGGCCAAGAGGTGTCAGTAGGGGCCAACAAAGGGGTGTGCAGGGGATGCACAAGGGGAGAACATCTTTGAAAGTCACATTAAATGATCCTGCTGAATGTTGTTTGTGATGGATGTTTTTTAGCCAACGCCAGTGATCAGTTTTGTAAAATGCTGGCTTTTTGACATTGGCCAGCCTCATTGATTGCGGTATTGAACTGTGAGAGTAGCGTGATCCAATACAATAGTGAGTTTGGCCAGAGTCCTGTGTCCAAATTTACGCTTGATGTATGCACAAACATTGGTGGGGGCAGGCGGGGACCACACTATCCTTGGAATATGTTTGGAGACATTGCTGTGTATTTTGATACATGTACATGTGCAGGTGTGTGTGGGGCCCCAACATTTACTCACCACGCATCCTGGCAATCCGGGCACGGATGTCCACAATTCTGCCCGGGGTCTTATATTTGAGATCGGCGATCTTGTGTTGGATCGCCTTGACATCCCTCTCCACACACAGCTGGCGCCGCAGGGCCCTCTGAATTTTCAGCACTGTGCTGCGGTTCCGCAGCCTGGGATGCTGGTGGGGGTGGCGGCCCCAATAATCTAATCGATCGCAATGATCGATCAATATCATTAGTTCCGCCATCCCCCACGTGGCAGCGCGGCGTGTTGCGGCCATAACTGAGCAGCAATGTGCATGGGAGGAGCTAGCACCTTGCAGGCGGAATGAAACTGAAACCAACTTCATTCCGTCTGGACCGCCCCTTGCGTCACATTACAACACTTAAAGGCGACCTACGCGGCGTTAACAGCCCAATCATCATTTTTGGTGTGACCTAAGAAACAAGATCCCATGGCCGTGGCGTAACGCCGCGTTAGGTGTGCCGCGCCCGCCAACATTGTGTGGGTGTATGACAAGGTGGACACTATATAGCAGGGTCGGGGACCACGCAGATTCGATTATCAAGTCGCCGCAATTGGGTGTACAGTTCGGAGATATTGTGCAGCCGACGCCTATGTGTGGTGCTGAAGACAGCGCTTTCAAAATGGCGCCCTGTGAGGGCAGCCAATGGCAACGCATCATCTTCCACCAATGCGAGCTAGTGGTGAAGCAGCCAATCCGAAACCATTTCGTTGCACGAATCACCACTGAGGGGGTCAGGCAATAGGAAACTCCTGACACGCCTACGTGATGGATTTTGCCATCGCTGAAATCACTCGTTTCGTCTGATGTCGGGAATTTACACGTGTCGATTGTGCGTATTTAATTGGGCGATATCGTCAGATCTGAGAACCGAACCTCAGATCACGATTTAGAGATTTGATCAGATATCGCTCGTCGTATCTGGCCGTCACACGCACAGACATCGCTTACGCGATGTTTAATCTGCCGCTTTCAAGCGATATCTTGCACGATATCTCAGCGTGTGACGGCCGCCTTAATTGCATTATGGATAGGCTCAACGATCCTCAGGTTTACAAAAGTCCTCCGAGATATCGATGGGGGGGGATCAAATGCCCGGGAGTTAAATAAGTGGTTAATATATAAACTCCAATAACTTTATATATAGAATTTAATATAACCTCGAGGAATTCCTGAGGCTAATGTTATCTATTCTAAAGAACACAGCTACCGAAAAAATATATAAGTCTCTGCATAGTCTAACTGAAGCAGATCTTAGGTCAGTTTTTATTTTGAATATATAGGCTACTTAGCCACTCGTATCAATAACAGTATCATTCTAAACAGAATTTTTGTTAATTATTTGGGAGAAGAGAGAGAAACAGGTTAACTCAAGTGAGATTCTCTTCTCCTTTGTAGGTGGTCACGGGCAAGTTGTATATTCTCGGTAGGCCTCCTCGCTCGGTCATCCGGGCAGAGTGTCGTCAGTTGAAGACATCACTTGCTTGGTATTGTTCCTCTTGTTCCATTGTGATCTAGGTGTTAAAACAGTTTGCCATTGAGGAGGATGAGGGATTGGTGTCAGTAAGCTCGCCGAAGTGACCGCTTCTAGGTCAGGGTAGTGGTCAAGTACAATGTCCAGGTCAGAGCAGACTTTCTTTATATCCGCCGATGTCCTCGCCTGAAATTTTTTGTCTTTAGCAGAAATGAAGATTCCAAAGGGGAACAGCCAGCGGTAGGGAAAGTGTCTCTGGTGAAGAATAGTGGTGAAGGGTTTTAGGAGCCTTCTTTTCTTTAATGTAATTGCCGACAAATCCTGATAGATCTGCACCACCGAGCCATTGCAAGATATTTCTGATGCTTCTCTGGCCCTGCGGAGTATGAGATCTTTGGTTCTGAAGTCCAGAAATCTCCAGATTACGTCTCTAGGTGGTTACGACACTGGAGGTCTTGGTCGTAGGGCTCTGTGGATCCTTACTAGCTCCATGTCTGTTGGGTCTTCTGTGGTTAAGATAGACTTAGGGCTACGTCACACACACAGATATCTGTGCAGATATTGTTCGCAGATCTCTGGTTACAGTGAAATCATGGACTCATTGTTACATTTGTACACAGCCACAAAATGGGACAATCTGTCCATGATTTCACTGCAACCAGAGATCTGCGAACAATATCTGCACAATTATCTGTGTGTGTGACGTGGCCCTTAAATAGATCTGTGACAGTAGGAACTAGGGCATCTTCTCCAACTGTTTCTGGTATCCCTTTCAGACGCAGATTGTTCCTCCTTTCTGGCCACAAAATAGAACAATGTGTCCAGGATTTCACTGCAACCAGTAAGTTGCAAGTGAAATTGCATGCAATGTTGCGACATGTAATGGCCACTTTACACACACCAACTTATCTGTCCAACTTCTGAACAACTCACTGGTTGCAGTGAAATCATGGACACATTGTTATATTTGTACACAGCCACAAAATGGAGCAATGTGTCCATGATTTCACTGCAACCAGAGATCTGTTCAGAAGTTGGACAGATAAGTTGGTGTGTGTAAAGTGGCCCTAAAGGTACCTTAAAGGCCGCTTTACACACACCAACTTCTGTGTCCAACTTCTGAACAACTTGCTGGTTGCAGTGAAATCATGGACACATTGTTCCATTTTGTGGCTGTGTATAAATAGAACAATGTGTCCATGATTTCACTGCAACCAGTAAGGGTAAGTTCACACTTACCGGCGGGTTGGTCGTCGGCGGCTGGGCGGGACCCGCCAGGAAGCTCCGGCGCCGTCCACCGGCTTCCTGGCGGATATGTGCGGGCGGTATCCGGCGGCTGCCCAGCGGGTTCTCGGCGGAGATTCTGCAGCGGCTGGAAGCAGCACATGATTCTGCTTGCAGCCGCTGCAGAACCGGCCGGTTTTTAGAACATGGTCATTCTTTGCTAACCCGCTGGGAAACCTGCGGGTTAGCAACGGATGACGCTGGGTAACCGCCGGTGTCTGCACAGCCGTGGGCGGGTTACATTAGTTTCAATGTTAATCCAAACGCTGGTTTGGATTAACATAAATTTAAATAAAACTAATGTATGCAAAACGGCGGTTTACACAGGTAAACCGCCGGAAACCCGCCCAGTGTGCACATACCCTAAGATGTTCAGAAGTTGGACACAGAAGTTGGTGTGTGTAAAGTGGCCATAAGGCTCAGTGTTAAACTTGCACCCCAATCGATGGTGTACAAGACGGATTACACACTAAAAATCAGTTTAACCCTTTTTTGGGATGTTTATTGAAAAATCAGTTTACATAACATTTAAAAAGTTCTTTAAAGCTGTTATTTTAACATTTTAAAGATTTAAAAATCTAAAATAAATTAACTGCGCACAGAATAAAACCACAATCCTCTTTCAAACTGTCTCTGGTGCTGGATTGTTATGGTTAATGGCCCTTGGTGGTGGATTTCAAATGCACAATGAGAGATTATTTTTGGTTCTGCCTTGTCCTACAATGTAATATAAAAATTTGGTTTAAAATTTTTTTTATTTCTTTCTCACACTTTTTGGTTCTATAATTGTGCAAATGGTTATCACACCTATGATCAGGGTACTGTTACACAACGCAACATTGCTTGCAATTTCACTGGCAATTTGCTGGTTGCAGTGAAATCATGGACACATTGTTCTATTTTGTTGCCATGTACAAATAGAACAATGTGTCCATGATTTCACTGCAACCAGCAAATTGCATGTGAAATTGTGTAACGGTACCCTGATGGGAGATATCTTTTAGCGAACTCTTGTATTTAATGTAGGTACAGATTTTTCTTATTTTAGCCTGCGACAATTAGATACCATTGGTATATTGAAGTAAATTTGTACTGGCTTCTAAAGCTTATCTTGCATAATTAGACTTGTACCTGAAAAAAATGCTGATTCACATCTGTCCATTCTGAATGTGTGGGACCCTTGGTTATTATTTCTCTGTTTGGTGCATAATAGGTGTAGCTGTAACCATATACAAATTTATAAATAAGAATTGGAAGAAAAGGTGCACTTACCCATTGATGACTTTTAAACATAAAACTTTTATTTTCAGTGAAAGTTTACATGATGCAGGGAGGGAGGAGAAGGATCGGACAAAGATTCGTTTTGCACCTGGTTTGGTGCTTCACTGGTCCTATCCCCATGATGTAATCTCCCATATTTAACACAAGTGGATGGGGATTAGTGTCACAGGTGCACACACAAATGAATGTTACAAGCAAAAAATCTTATAATCACCAAAATACAACAAAAAGAAATTCAACATTATCCTGTGTCTTTTTTACACAAGTGTATCTATGCATAGGAGAAATCACTTGTTATTATATATACTTAAACATAGAGGTAGAAAAATGTAATAAATTAACATATTCAGGGCCTATTTATATGTGTATCTCTTTTCTTGACTAAAAAATTTTTTTTTAATGTGTATAAGTATAAATCATGACAAACCTTTCTATATAGATCATAGGATCATAAATGAATATATAGTAAAATAAAAATACTATTCTATTCATTTTATTTATTTATTTTTCTCTTATATCAGAACTTATTAATTTTTTCATATAATCAACGTTCATTTTTAATTTTTATTATTTGTATAGGAGTCATAACAATTAATACTATACACTGCACACATATAGAAAACTCATTAAGATTACTAATGAGTTGTAAAAAACAATTGTAAATTGCAATATAAAGAATGGTCACAAGATGGAGTAAAAGTGCAATACTTCTTGGGTTTATGCACGCTGATTTTGAAAAGGAAAAATCAGGAAGGAAATTCTGTGAGACGAGAAAGTGAAATGTATCACAGAAAAAAGCAGGAGAAGGGAAGAGTTAATACAAAGAAGAGGGTCAACGCGAAGGAAACCAGAAGAGGGGACTCACGAATACAAAAGCAGCAGATAGAGATTAAAGAAAAATGGCAAGATTCAGTTTATCATTCAAACCTACCGCTCCTGAGCTCGGGTATCCAGGATCCATGGGACTTCTTTTCAGAGCAGGTTTTTGTGAGTATCGCCTCCTCTAACTGAGGGGTTGATTTGCTCTAGCCCTGCAAACCTTAAGGGTACGTTTACACGTTGCAACATTGCATGCAATTTCACTTGCAGTATACTGGTTGCAGTGAAATCATGGCCACATTGTTACATTTATACACGGCAACAAAATGGAACAATGTGTCCATGATTTCACTGCAACCAGCAAATTGCCAGTGAAATTGCATGCAATGTTGCGACGTGTAAAGATACCCTAATGGCCACTTTACACGTCCCGATATCGGCGTCCGGCTCCGACTAAAAGTCACGTGGTTCGTGCGTTGGGCCCGATATCGTTCGTGCGTTGTATGGTTTAACGTCCAATATGATGCACGAATGATACCAAAACGATATCGGTGATCGAATGAGCGTGCTCTCCAACGGCCCGATATTGGTTGGAGGTTGTAGCCGGATCAGGCTGTGTAAAAGCCCAACTACGATGTGAAGTACAACGTCCCCTATTCTCTCCCATGTTAAATGGTCGTTCCTGGGTCGGCCGTACAAGGGGGGCATAGACATCGTAGTGGCGTTGCCTGCCGATATCGCGCTGTGTAAATCTCCGATGCGATCTTGGAAATCTGGGCAGAAAAAGCGCGCTCCCGCGGCGTCGGATCCAATATCGGACCGACGTTGGGACATGTAAAGTGGCCATAAAGACTTGTGGATCACTATTATAGTGTTCCTGTACATATTTTATTAGCCGTGGTGAACCTATACCAGACTCAATTGACTTAGGGTATGTGCACACTGGGCGGGTTTTCGGCGGTTTACCTGTGTAAACCGCCGTTTTGCATACATTAGTTTTATTTAAATTTATGTTAATCCAAACCGGCGTTTGGATTAACATTGAAACTAATGTAACCCGCCCAAGGCTGTGCACATACCGGCGGTTACCCAGCGTCATCCGTTGCTAACCCGCAGGTTTCCCAGCGGGTTAGCAAAGAATGACCAAGTTCTAAAAACCGGCCGGTTCTGCAGCGGCTGCAAGCAGAATCATGTGCTGCTTCCAGCCGCTGCAGAATCGCCGCCGAGAACCCGCTGGGCAGCCGCCGGATACCGCCCGCACATACCCGCCAGGAAGCCGGTGCACGGCGCCGGAGCTTCCTGGCGGGACCCGCCAGCTGCCGCCGACAAACACGCCGGGTAAGTGTGAACTTACCCTTACAGTGCTCCCTAAAACGTTTGTATAAGGGGCGGATGGTTTTACCTATATAATACTGATTGCATGAGCAAAAAACTACATACACTACTCAACTGGTTTTTACAGGTGATAAATGTATCTACAATCTTATTATGTTCATCTATTATAACAGGGTTGCTGGTGTCATGAAACTTGCAGTAATGGCAATTCCTGCATCTGTAATTTCCCTTTGGACGTTGTGAGTCTAACCAATTTTTTTCTTTTAAATTGGAGATTTTATTATGTATTGAAAGTTCTCTCAAATTCTTACTGCTTCTATAGGTGATCATAGGTCTTCCGATATTCATTTATTGAAATTCCCTGTCTGCAGTGATTTTGTGCCAATGTTTTAAAACTGTAGATTTTATTATAGATTGCAGGGGGCCTTACTTGAAATTAAAAAACTATTTTAGTCCAGGTAGTTCCGTTTTTGTTTTAGGGAGCACTGTGGGTTTTTTGTTATTTTTTGTAGCTCTCTCACGTGCTGCTTTTAATATACTGTCTGGGTACCCCGTGCTCTGAAAATAATTTCCAAATTATCAGCCTTTTTATTTAAAATGGCATTGTTATTATTTAGGCGTTTTAAGGAATTGGCTGTAAGGCAGGGAATCCTTTGTGTGTTGGGGATGGGTGCTATTGTAATGTAGTTAATGACTACTGGCAGTGGGTTTTCTATAAACAGATCTTATAAGCTTCCCATTCTCTAATTCCAATTTGACATCGAGGAATTCTAATTTACTGCCCCCAAAATGGGACGTGAAATACATATTGTATGTGTTATTGATGTTAAGATACTCTACAAAAGCAGAAAAATCTGACTCTGAACCATCCCAAATTACACAAATGTCATCCACATACCGTAAATAGCATTTCATATGCTTCAAGAAAGGGTTGTTAGAGCTGTAAATATATACCTCTTCAAATACAGACAAAAAAAGATTGGCAATGGTGCATGATACGGGGGTACCCATTGCGGTCCCACCGCGTTGCAGGTACCATTTGTCAAGGAATGTGAATGTATTATTTAGTATGAATTCCAAAGAATTACAAATAAAGTCTATTTTGAGCAAATCCGTGTCATTTTTTTCTAAGATGGTTCTAATGCAATCTACACCCAGATCCTGAGGGTATAGAGGATTTCTACATCAATAGAGACAAGCCTTGAAGGTCTCCTGCCACTCCACTTAATCCATAGATTTCACAAAATCAAATTAATCTTTTATATATGCTGGTATAGAGGGTAGCAAGGGACGCAGCAGCCAGTCAATATATTTTGACAGAGGTTCCATTAAAGAGCCGTCCCAGCAACAATGGGACGGCCCGGGGGATCTTGTACTGATTTATGAATCTTAGGTAAAGCATACTAGTGCGGTTTTAGGGGGAATTCTGGTAGTAAGGATTGTGCTCTCTTTTTAGATATTAAATTATTCAAGATGCTTTTATGTAGGAATTTTCTCAATTTTTCCTTTGCAATTTTATTTAATGCACTATCTGGCCCCAAAAAAACAAGTGGACCGATATTAATCGGTTTTTCACACTATCCTACTTACATGCGAGTCCCTGGGACGAGACTCGGATCAGTGACCCTGTACGGCCTCTCCATCTCTGGACTTGAGTGTAATGCTGCACAAAAACACAAGCAGCTGACACTCACGTCCAGAGAGGGAGAGGCCGTTCAGGTCCCAGGGACTCGCATGTAAGGCTGTGGTTCCACATAGAAATCCGTTTTTGGAAGTGATTTTCATCACCAATCCGTTTTTTTCTGGGTGCTTTTTGAGCCTCCTGCACTCCTGAACGTTTTTGGAATTTTCATTAAAAAAACGCATGCGCGAACGCATGCGCAAACGCAAGTGCGCGTTTGCATGCGTTCGCGCATGCGTTTCCCATAGGGCCCCATGTTAAAAAAAACGCATGAAAACGCATGCGTTTTTTAACTGATGCCAAAAACGTTGCATGCAACGTTTTTGACTCAAAAACGGACAGGGCAATGTTTGGAGCTCCATAGAAAAACGGACAGGGTGTTTATTACACCCAATCCGTTTTTCTGTCAGTTTTTGGACTTAGAAAAAAAAATGAGAAAACTGAAGCCAAAAACGGACTGAGGGCTTATGTGGAACCCCAGCCTAAGTAGGATAGTGTATTTCCAGCCTAAAGGTGAATTTTCCTGGTAGCCTTAAAAAGGTCTATGTTTAAATCAGTAAGGCTACATTCACACAATGCGCTTTTTTGCGCTTTTTTTATGCAGTTGCGCCTTTTTAAGCGTATACGTGGCAAATAGCGCAACTGCATTCACATAGTGCACTTTTGTGCGCTTTTATCTGCACGCTTTTTCCCGAGCCCATTTTAACATATGGGCAATGGGAAAAGCACACACAGAAGAGCGCAAAAAGAATTGACATGTCTAAAATTGACATGTCAAAAAGACACGCATCTGAATGCATTTCAGCAAAACCCATAGGTTTGATGGACTGCGCTTCCATAATTACATTTCACTGCATTTACGTGCGCATAAAAAAGCACCGCATAAATGCAGGAAAATGCAGAAAAGGCTGCAAATACTCAGCGTGTGAGCTGAGTATTTGCTGTGTATTTTTACGCGAGTGCTGTTGCAGTTTTTGTAGCCAAAACCAGGAGTGGAACAATCAGAGGAAAAGTCTAATACAAACAAGTGCTCCACTTCTGTATTTAATCACCCACTGCTGGTTTTAACCAGCCACTCCTGGCTTTGGCTACAAAACCTGCAAGAGCACTCGCGTAAAAATACACAGCAAATATGCAGCGTGTGAAAGCACCCTAAGGCAACGTTAACATGTAGCGCTTTTTTTCCGCTTTTTTGCGCGGGCACTTTTTGCTGCGTTTTGCGGGCGCACAAAAAAGCGCTGTAAAAAAACACGGTGCATTAACACACCGCATTTTTTACGGGCACACTTCTCCCCAAAAGCGCAGGGGAGAAGTGATGTCACACAGGCAAGGAAGAATCCTGTGTTCCTCCCCTGTTTGATATCTGTGAAAGCCCCTTGGTTTTGTAGTGTATTAATATACACTGCGAAACCTAAATAAAAGTCATCCGAATGGTATTAAAAATAATACAAATTGAATACTTACCCTCCGCCGGCAGTTCAGGTTACCGGGAGCCGAGACATCCACATTTACTGACCTTCCAGGACCTGCCAAGATCTGGGATTGGACGCTCGCGATCATGTAATATGTGACATGCATATCACATGATCACGAGCGGTCAATCAAAGATCTTGCCAGGTCCTGGAAGGAAAGAAGATGTGCATGTCTAGGCTCCGGATGACCCGAACACCCGGGTGTTAGATATCTTTTATTTAGGTTTTGCAGTGTATATTAATACACTACGAAACCCAAAAGGGGCTGTCACAGATGTCAAACAGGGGAGGAACACAGGATTTTTCCTCCCCTGTGTGACATCACATCCAGCAGTGCCCACGTTATACGGCGATGCGTAATTCCAGTGGGCATAATGGCCACTATGGGAGAAAGCACACCGTACATGCGTAAAGAATTGACATGTTGATTCTTTTTACGCGCGCGCTTTCTCCTATAAAAATGCAGTGTATATTTACGCAGCGTCTGCACGGCAAAGTGAAAATCCATTCACTTTGCCGGCAGACGCTGGTGCATTTTTTTGAAACCGTGCGCAAAAAAGCGCAGAGTGTGACCGTAGCCTAAGGCTGATTTCACAATGCACAGAGAAACTTGCAGAGAAAAACTATAATTGAAAGATTATGCAGATGCTGTGTTTTGGGGTGACTGCCCCTCATTAGTGCAGTGTGTGGGAGTTTTGGTTCTGATCTGGCACAAATCCTAAGTCAAATTAAAAGGCTTATTAAAGCGTCAAATATGACTTTTAGGATTGCTATCCTTATTGGGTGGCATTAGAGTTTTTTCACTTCCTCACTGAAGTGACAATTTGCATATTTCCCAGAGGAGCAACTGCAGTGTGAAACCAGCCTAAGGCTAGGGTCACACATAGCAATCCGTTTTTGGGAGTGTTTTCCATGACCAATCTGTTTTTTTTGGGGTGCTTTTTGAGTCTCCTGTGCCCCTGAACGTTTTTGCAAGACAAAAAGGGGGGAGGGGGTGGGAGCGCATGTGAAGAAAGTTTTTGAAGTGGATTTAGGCCCAGGGCTGTGTAGCCACTCACCAGAGGTGGTTGTGCAACCCTGCACAACTGCGGTCTTACGCCTGTGAATCCACCTCCGCCTGGAGGTATAGTGGAGGCACCGAAAGTTGCTCCGGGAGCTCCAACTCCTGCCACGATCAATGACCGGATTGATGTCACCACAGGTCCTACAATGGTGACCGTGTTGTATTGCTAGGTCATGGAACTCAGGATCTAGGATTATTGGTATCTCTTGTCCAGAGCTGCTCTTGCCAGGTGTGCACAAGTGCAAGAAGCTGAGAGTAAAAAAATCCCTGGTCTGTGGAGCGCTAGGGCTAGAGATAAATGGCACTAGGGTTATTTTAGAAAAAGTTTCTTTATTAACCTCTTACAGACCACTACGCGTTTCTGCAGCAGAGCGCTGCCTTCATCAGGTGATGCAACACCTTGCATCACCTGATGAAGGCAGCGCTCTGCTGCAGAAACGCGTAGTGGCCTGTAAGAGGTTAATAAAGAAACTTTTTCTAAAATAACCCTAGTGCCATTTATCTCTAGCCCTAGTGCTCCACAGACCAGGGATTTTTTTACTCCCTGAACGTTTTTGGACTTAGTAATTTTTTGTCAAAAAATTCTAGAAAAAACGGATCCATTTTTTAAGGCACCAAAAAAACGGATCCGTTTTTCCATAGGGCCCCATGTTAATTTTTTTTTTTTTTTTAAATGGCCCCCAAAAACGTTTCTAGCAATGTTTTTAGGTGCAGAAAAAAATGGATAGGGTGTTTATTGCATCTAATCCGTTTTTCTATCAGTTTTTGGACTTAGAGAAAAAAAATCCAAAATCTGATGCCAAAAATGGACCAAGGGCTTATGTGTGACCCTAGCCTAAGACAGTATTCCTCTGGTAGGCAAAAATTTAGTCCCTTGGACAAAACAAATATTAAGTCCTCAGACAATGGTTCTTGTGTCAAATTCACAATATTCAAAGTGTCCTTTTCTGCTGCAGAGGTAGTGGCTGTAATCTGTCCATGAAACATGTTTCCATTTTATGTCAGGCAGTTTGATTTTTTTCTAGGTCTTCCTCTCCTGATTCTTCATCTAAAGCAGTGTTTCCCAAACTACAGTCCTTATGGCCCCCAACAGATTATGTTTTCAGGATTTCCTTAGTATTGCACAGGTGATGCCTTGGTAATGATTCCTTTACCTGTCCAATCCTAAGGAAATCCTGACAACATGTCCTGTTTGGGGCCATGAGGATTGGAGTTTGGGAAAAATGGTCTAAAGGGTCATCTATTTTCCCTTTGATAACTGCCGTTCGTCTGAGCTACTGGCCTCTGAATCCAACCTCCCTCTTAAAGGGAACCTGTCACCTGGATCTAAGCCCCTACACTATCACTACCTGTCCCTGCACCTTCCTAGCAGCTCCCTATCTATCCCTCTCTGAGCTAAATCCGCCCTATAAAACTGCAGAAAAATAACTTATAACTTACAGCAGTCCCTGAGGCTGGGGACTGAGAAGGCGGCGCCAGGCTCCATTCTGCCCCTCCTCGATGCAGCAGCACACGCCCCGCTGGGCGGCGTTATTCTTTCTTCATCGCCGCCTCCTCCATTTGGAATCTGTGCTCTACACCTATCATGTTGTGGTGATGCGACCTCAATGTGTCCCCTGACTGAGACACAGCATATGGGAGATTGTATCTTCTGCTCGGTAGCAGCACACACAGGGTGAGCTGCTACTGGAGTAAGTGCTGATTGAAATCACTGACCCCCAGGTGTGCGGGTGAATAGGAGATGATATGTGCTGCCCTGGGCTGTGGGGAGGGGGTGGAGTGTGTCAGGACAGCAGCAGGAGCTGCTGGGATTGTATGAGGTTCTACTCGGCTGTGCCCCGGTGTAACAGGCCAGACTAACCCCCCCGACCAGAATATACTCGGGGTTAAAGTGGCCTAGGCCAGATTATACCCCTCCGTATACCACAGCAGCTGTAGATCAGGGCTCCAAGCAACACATGGGGGCCCGAGGCAGCACAAAGTGGCCCCAGGCAGCAGAAAGTGGCCCTATGCAACATACAGGGGCCCCAGGCAGTGCTAGGGCCCCAGGCAGTGCTAGGGGCCCCAGGCAGTGCTAGGGGCCCCAGGCAGTGCTAGGGGCCCCAGGCAGTGCACAGGGCCCCAGGCAGTGCACAGGGCCCCAGGCAGCACAAAGTGGCCCCAAGCAGCACAAAGAGGCCCCAGGCAACATACAGGGGCCCCAGGCAGTACTAGGGGCCACAAGCTACACACAGGATCCCAGGCTACACACAGGGGCCCCATGCAGCATACAAGGACCCCAGGCAGTGCAAGGGGCCCCAGGCAGTGCACGGGGCCCCAGGGAGTGCACGGGGCCCCAGGCAGCACAAAGTGGCCCCAGGCAGCACTAGGGGCCCCAGGCTACACACAGGGTCCCAGGCTACATACAGGGGCCCCATGCAGCATACAAGGGCCCCAGGCAGTACAAAGGCGTCCCAGGCAGCGCATGGGGGCCAGAGGCAGCACACAGGGGCCCCAGGCAGCACACAGGGGCCCCGGGTGGCCCACTGCCTGGGGCCCCTGTATATTGCCTGTGGTCACTTTGTGCTGCCTGGGGCCCCTGTGTGCTGCCTTTGTATGCTGCATGGAGCCCTTGTGTGTAGCCTGGGATCCTGTGTGTAGCCTGGGACCCCTGGTACTGCCTGGGGCCCCTGTATGTTGCCTGGGGCCACTTTGTGCTGCCTGGGGCCACTTTGTGCTGCCTGGGGCCCCGTGCACTGCCTGGGGCCCCGTGCACTGCCTGGGGTCCTTGTATGCTGCATGGGGCCCCTGTGTGTAGCCTGGGATCTTGTGTGTAGCTTGTGGCCCCTAGTACTGCCTGGGGCCTCTTTGTGCTGCTTGGGGCCACTTTGTGCTGCCTGGGGCCCTGTGCACTGCCTGGGGCCCTAGCACTGCCTGGGGCCCTAGCACTGCCTGGGGCCCCTGTATGTTGCGTAGGGCCACTTTCTGCTGCCTGGGGCCACTTTCTGCTGCCTCGGGCCCCCATGTGTTGCTTGGAGCCCTGATCTACAGCTGCTGTGGTATACGGAGGGGTACAATCTGGCCTAGGCCACTTTAACCCCGAGTATATTCTGGTCGGGGGGGTTAGTCTGGCCTGTTACACCGGGGCACAGCCGAGTAGAACCTCATACAATCCCAGCAGCTCCTGCTGCTGTCCTGACACACTCCACCCCCTCCCCACAGCCCAGGGCAGCACATATCATCTCCTATTCACCTGCACACCTGGTGTCAGTACTTTCAATCAGTACTCAGCTCCAGTAGCAGCTCACCCTGTGTGTGCTGCTCCCGAGCAGAAGATACAATCTCCCATATGCTGTGTCTCAGTCAGGGGACACATCGAGGTCGCATCACCACAACATGATAGGTGTAGAGCAGGTGGGAGATTCCAAATGGAGGAGGCGGCGATGAAGAAAGAATAATGCCGCCCAGCGGGGCGTGTGCTGCTGCATGGAGGAGGGGCAGAATGGAGCCTGGCGCCGCCTTCTCAGTCCCCAGCCTCAGGGACTTCTGTAAGTTATAAGTTATTTTTCTGCAGTTTTATAGGGTGGATTTAGCTCAGAGAGGGATAGATAGGGAGCAGCTAGGAAGGTGCAGGGACAGGTAGTGATAGTGTAGGGACTTAGTTCCAGGTGACAGGTTCCCTTTAAATCCTTTGGTGTTTTTGGAAAGGAAGATTTTCTATGTTTTTTTGGTGTAAACAGAGTTACCGGATTCGAAGGATTTTTTGGAGTGAATTGATTTTTAGGAGTGTTTTTTGGTTTCTTTGGTCCTGTTTTAGAAGTGTTCCTGAACCCTTATTCCAGTCAAAAACATGACCTGACTCATAATCAATTTTGTCTCTTAGATATTTTTCTTTTTTATTCTAAGTTTTTTTTTTTTTTTGAACCATCATTTTTATTAGGTTTTCAACATATGAACAAATCTCCAGAAATTTTAAATAATCCAATCATACTTATTTAGCATTAATATATGGAAACTGTTCGTAAGCATTTAACGAAAATGATACATATTCATTTACAATTACATACAGTAATTCCCATTAACCCTCCCCACACCCAACCCTGGAAATCATCCTCAAATTATGACAATCATAGTTACAAGAAAAGAAATAGATCATGTTAATAGTACACTACAACCAAGCTTATCTGCCTCTCCTAATCTCCACACTTCAGTCTGCCCAGTGTCCCTCCTAATTCTTCCAACGCATACCATGCTGAGGAACGAAAGGGTACCATAACATTTTTAATTTCACTGTCTGTGAACTCTTGTTCGATGAATCTTTTCCATTTGAAGAAAAACATTTTTGATCATTTTGCTTGGATTACGAAGCGTATCCAATGACTCCAGTGTTAGCGTGTGGCGCATCATTATTTTGACCTGGGACAAGTCTGGGGGTCTATCATTGAGCCAGTGCTGGAGAAGAAGTCTCTTTGCTACCAGTGCAATATAATGCCACAAGATATGTGGTTGACTGGTAGAGTCAGAATTTGTCTGGTAATGGAATATCAATCGCATCTGATCCAAACTCTCCATGCCCCCACAGATCCCTTTAGCCCATGTTTCCACATCTCTCCAATATTTTTGTGAGTCAGGGCAGGACCATAGCCCATGTTCCAGATCTGTCATGGATGACCTACACTTTGGGCAATGGACCCATGTCCCTTGGTTAGACTGAGAAGGAGGTATATTAAAACCCTGGATAGTACCGTGCATAATCCTAAATTGAGAATCCCTCCATCTCTCATTAATAATATAACGTCTCACCAGTGCCCACCCTTCAAGAATCTTCTGAGTACGTTCCGAGTCATTTATATGTTTACGCCATTTATTAAAAAATCCTCTCCTCATTTGCGGTCTTAGAGCCTGCTGTAAATTAGCATACAATGAAGTGATGGATACATCACTCTCATTTATGGATAGCAGTTCGGTCCATAAATTGTTTTCGATTTCTCCAGAGAGATCCCGCAAATGTGAAAGAAGATGGTGGTTCAACTGGCGATACTGTATAGCGTGAAACTGGGGTAAGTTATATACGGATAACCAGGGCCGGACTGGGACCAAAAAGCAGCCCTGGAAAAAAGATCCCAGCAGCCCACATTCTATATCACCCATCAGCCCCGATCAGTGAAATCTGCTTTTACGTTGTCGTGGCCTCACCACTTTTTTAAAGTCGTTATCTGAAGAGCCACATGTGAATGGTGCAGCAGAGGAAATAATCAGCCGCAGCTCCATTCACATGTTACTGTTCAAAGCTACGTTTCTCAGGATTGTGGGGCCCCAGCGATCAAATCTGCAGCGAAGGGAAAGTCATCACCAATACAGAAGAGAAGTGATGACACCATATTGGGGATAATCATTTTAAACAACATTTAAATGCTAAAAATCACAAAGTCTAATACCGCCTCAGACAACAGGACAGGAGGAGTGGTATTGTGCAGTGTGTATATACAGAATAATACAGATACTGAGGATTACACCCAGTATACAGGACAGGAGAAGTGGTGCTGTGCAGTTTATATATACAGAATAATACAGATACTGAGGATTACAGCCAGTATACTGGACAGGAAAAGTGGTACTGTGCAGTGTATATATACAGAATAATACAGATAGTGAGGATTACACCCAGTATACAGGACAGGAGAAGTGGTACTGTGCAGTGAATATATACAGAATAATACAGATACTGAGGATTACACCCAGTATACAGGACAGGAGAAGTGGTACTGTGCAGTGTATATATACAGAATAATACAAATCCTGAGGATTACACCCAGTATACAGGACAGGAGAAGGGGTACTGTGCAGTGTATATATACAGAATAATCCAGATACTGAGGATTACACTCAGTATACAGGACAGGAGAAGTGGTACTGTACAGTGTATATATACAGAACAATCCAGATACTAAGGATTATACCCAGTATACAGGACAGGAGAGGTGGTACTGTGCAGTGTATATATACAGAATAATACAGATACTGAGGATTACACCCATTATACAGGACAGGAGAGGTGGTACTGTGCAGTGTATATATACAGAATAATACAGATACCGAGGATTACACCCAGTATACAGGACAGGAGAGGTGGTACTGTGCAGTGAATATATACAGAATAATACAGATACTGAGGATTACACCCAGTATACAGGACAGGAAAAGTGGTACTGTGCAGTGAATATATACAGAATAATACAGATACTGAGGATTACACCCAGTATACAGGACAGGAGAAGTGGTACTGTGCAGTGTATATATACAGAATAATACAGATTCTGAGGATTACACCCAGTATACATGACAGGAGACGTGGTGCTGTGCAGTGTATATATACAGAATAATACAGATACTGAGGATTACACCCAGTATACAGGACAGGAGAAGTGGTACTGTGCAGTGTATATATACAGAATAATACAGATACAGAGAATTACACCCAGTATACGGGACAGAAGAAGTGGTACTGTGCAATGTGTTGCATAGGAATCATTGAGGATTGCACATCCCTGCAGCTCTCCTGATCTGAGCATGACGGCCTCATGTACTTCTATGCAGCTGACATATTCAGGTCAGGAGAGCCACCAGCTGGTCCGGGTGGTGCGATTTGATCCTTGCAAGAGTCATACGCTCATGTGAGTTCAGCGTTATAATATATATATATATATATATATATATATATATATATATATATAAATATACATACACACAAAATTAGAGCCGATACTGACAATTACAGGATAGAGATAATATATACAGCATACACCGCTCCACAATATACTGTATGCTGCAGTCAATGATACACACAGCTCCACACTGTACACTGTGTTGAGGATTATAGAGTGGAGCTGTGTATATACTGTGTGTTGTCACCTTCCTAACAAGTCGCCTTTTGTTCTTTATATGTTTTTGAATGTGCCTAAAATACATTTCAAAACTGCACCTGTAACATTAAAGAAGATATCCGGGATTTATCTAAAAAATAAATTGTGTGTAAGCACTAGCAGGCATGAGGCTGACCCCGACCTGCCTGATGTGCTCGGCACCAGTCACCGCTGTCCTGAGCTGTCACTGGCCGCTCCTGTCAGTGATTTTGCAGCTTCCACTGACGTCACGCTGATTGACAGTCAGTTCCCCCAGTCAGGTAGTAAGGAGCCGGCTGTCCATCAGCAGGCTGTCCCGTCACTTCCACAGACCAGTGCTGTTGCTGGCAGGAGCGGGCTGTGGTGGGGCTCAACAGAGGTGAACGGTGTCAGGCACAGCAAGCGGATAAAATTCCCGTTTAACCCCTAATCCCGCATAATCAGTGGGGACTAGTCATGGAAGATTTGTTACCCCGGACCTAGGCCATGTTCACACAGGGTGTGTTTCCTGTGGTTTTGGTGAATGTTTTGTTGTGTTTTTTACCTTGTTTTTTGCGCATATAAACTTGCATTTTTTCATTCCCAGCAAAGCCTGTGTGATTCCGGAGAGGTTGAGCGCGCACATTGCTGCTGCACAGGGTTTTGCTGCATTTTTAAAAGAATGAGCGTCAATAGTCTGTGGTTTAGCTGCAGAAAAAAAATCAGCAAAAATGCCCAGTATGAACATAGCCTTAAGTGTTCCCACTAATGTTATGTCCCTGTGTGTGACAAGATTTACAATAGCCGCGTCACCACCAGCTCTGTCTTCCTTGATGAATACAGGGCAAATGTCTGCACCCCGGCTTCACCAGCGCAGGGCGAGCGTCTGCACCCCGGCTTCACCAGCGCAGGGTGAGCGTCTGCACCCCGGCTTCACCAGCGCAGGGCGAGCGTCTGCACCCCGGCTTCACCAGCGCAGGGCGAGCGTCTGCACCCCGGCTTCACCAGCGCAGGGCGAGCGTCTGCACCCCGGCTTCACCAGCGCAGGGCGAGCGTCTGCACCCCAGCTTCACCAGCGCAGGGCGAGCGTCTGCACCCCGGCTTCACCAGCGCAGGGCGAGCGTCTGCACCCCGGCTTCACCAGCGCAGGGCGAGCGTCTGCACCACGGCTTCACCAGTGCAGGGCGGGCGTCTACACCCCGGCTTCACCAGCGCAGGGCGGGCGTCTGCACCCCGGCTTCCCCATCGCAGGGCGAGCGTCTGCACCCCGGCTTCACCAGCGCAGGGCGAGCGTCTGCACCCCGGCTTCACCAGCGCAGGGCGAGCGTCTGCACCCCGGCTTCACCAGCGCAGGGCGAGCGTCTGCACCCCGGCTTCACCAGCGCAGGGCGAGCGTCTGCACCCCGGCTTCACCAGCGCAGGGCGAGCGTCTCCACCCCGGCTTCACCAGCGCAGGGCGATCGTCTGCACCCCGGCTTCACCAGCGCAGGGCGAGCGTCTGCACCCCGGCTTCACCAGCGCAGGGCGGGCGTCTACATCCCGGCTTCACCAGCGCAGGGCGAGCGTCTGCACCCCGGCTTCACCAGCGCAGGGCGGGCGTCTACACTCCCGGCTTCACCAGCGCAGGGCGAGCGTCTGCACCCCGGCTTCACCAGCGCAGGGCGAGCGTCTGCACCCCGGCTTCACCAGCGCAGGGCGGCGTCTACACCCCGGCTTCACCAGCGCAGGGCGAGCGTCTGACACCCCGGCTTCACCAGCGCAGGGCGAGCGTCTGCACCCCGACTTCACCAGCGCAGGCGAGCGTCTGCACCCCGGCTTCACCAGCGCAGGGCAAGCGTCTACATCCCAGCTTCACCAGCCCAGCCCAATAAGAGCATAGGCCTATATAGTGCACCATACACAGCCCAGCCCCCACAGGCCCATATAGTGCACATACACAGCCCAGCCCCCACAGGCCCATATAGTGCACATACACGGCCCAGCCCCCACAGGCCCATATAGGACACATAATATACACAGCCAGCCCAGCCATAGGACACATATACACAGCCCAGCCCCCACAGGCCCATATAGGACACATAATATACACAGCCCAGCCCCCACAGGCCCATATAGGAGACATAATATACACAGCCCAGCCCCCACAGGCCCATATAGGACACATAATATACACAGCCCAGCCCCCACAGGCCCATATAGGACACATAATATACACAGCCCAGCCCCCACAGGCCCATATAGGACACATAATATACACAGCCCAGCCCCCACAGGCCCATATAGGACACATAATATACACAGCCCAGCCCCAGCCCATTCAGACTTACAGAGCAGATGAAAGTGAAAGTGCTTTTCCTGCTGTCTGTGTCCCGCACTGGTGGCAGCCCCGGGTCTGCAGCTGAGGTAGGAGGAGTGAGAGGAGAGAGAGAAGTTGCCGGCTGCTGAGCTGACTGCTGGATCCAGCTCCAGGGACTGCTGTTCCATTTCATGGGCTGGGTGGACGGGTGAGAGGAATCATCTGCTGCCTCCAGTAACTCCAGGACCGGGTAAGAGCACATTTTGTGGGCTGGAGCAGAGTCTCTCTCAGTCTCCGCCCACAAGAACATGCTGACGTGACGTCGCACAGCACAGGCTGCACACTGCTCGCTACTCCAGATGAGCCGCGCCAAGTTGGTGAGTGATGATAATGAGTAATCATCACTCACTCTGATGATGTGTTGGCTGCCTGGCGCCGCTCCCCAGACCCCACAGTGTGTGCTAGAGTCGGCCACATTAAAGTCGGCCCTCGGCCGGAGACGGGCACAGGCCCCGCCCACTTAAGGTCACAGGCCCCGCCCACTCCACAACCAGCGGCCCAGCGGGAAAGTTCCCGGTAGTCCCGCCTATCAGTCCGGGCCTGCGGATAACACCTCCCTCTCAGTCATCCATCTTTTTTCCTCCAGATTCATAAGGTCCCCCAATGTATTGACACCCCTATCTCTCCAGGCTTTAAATAGAGAATTCTCGCGACCCAGCGGGAAGGCCGGACATCCCCAAGGACTAAGCAGCCTGGAGACCCTCCACGCTAACTTTAGCTTTTTCCTAACTTCCTTCCACGTTATAATAGTATCCCTATATATCACCGTGTTTTTCAAGGCGGCGGGGAGACAGGATAATGGCGAGTGTAATAAGGCAGATAAGTCCCAGGGTCTGGCCCATTCTCCCTCCAATTTTACATCTGAAAATCTATTTGTGCCTTTGATCCAATCCAGTACATTGCGTAAAATGCATGCTAAATTATATCCCCTAATATCCGGAAGCTGAAGGCCACCTTCCTGTTTAGAATGGATTAAGGCTCTAAAGGCTAGCCGAGGCCTCTTGCCTCCCCACAGAAACCTAGAAAAAGTCCTATTAAGTCTCATTATATCGGCATGTTTCAACAACATGGGGATAGTCTGGAGGGGATAGAGTAATCTAGCGAAGCTGACCATTTTAAGTAGATGACAGCGTCCCATCAGAGAGAGCGGCAGCCCCACCCATCTCGCCAGTTCCTGTTCTATCTTCATGATGACCGGTAAGAAATTAAGTTTGTAAGTCAATCCATTAGATCTGGCCAAGTGAACTCCCAAATATTTAATATTGTCTTTCGCTATTGGCAGGCCACAAAAGTATTTCCCTCTCCGCGAGCCTCCCCCAGGTTTTATGAAAAGGATTTCACATTTATCTTTATTTAGGGAGAACCCGGATTGGTTGCCCCATGTCTCTATATCTGATAATATATCTGGGAGGTCTCTTTCTGGATTTTGAACATACAGAATGACATCATCAGCAAAAAGTGAGAGTTTAATCTCAGTAGCTCCCACTCTAAAACCCTCAAAGGTACTATGACGTCCCAGAGGTTCTATGGCCAAATTGAAGAGAAGGGAAGACAGCGGGCATCCTTGTCTCGTTCCTTTTTGGAGGGAGAAGGAATCTGACAAAAAGCCAGGTATACTAACACAAGCTTTGGGATTACTATAGAGGGTACAAATATATTGCCGAAAGGGGCCCGTAAGCCCTATAGAGTCTAAGACCCTACCCAGCCATGACCACCTGACATTATCAAATGCTTTTTCAGCGTCCAGAGTGATCATGGCTGGGTTTCCTCCCTCCAAATTTGTTCTCTTTCCCATGACATCTAACATAAGCATCGCTTTTCGTATATTTGTGGTAGTCGATCTCCCCTTGATAAAGCAATTTAGATAAGAAACACGGCACTCACCATAGGTAGAATCTTCATAGCTTTTATTCCATGCGATTCAACATAGACAAAACGCAGGGAGGGGAGGGGGTGCTGAGACTCGGTGACGGTTCCCCGTTTCGCAGCGAGACTCGCTGCTTCTACGGACCAAACTAGTATGTCTATGTTGAATCGCATGGAATAAAAGCTATGAAGATTCTACCTATGGTGAGTGCCGTGTTTCTTATCTAAATCACTATACGAGACTGTTTGCTAACACGCACACGTGCACCGCCGTGCATAGGAATCGCACACTTTGTGGGTTATATCAGCGATTTACAGACTGACTGTGCCTGATTTTCTCTACCCGTGTGGATTGCTCCCCTTGATAAAACCCGCCTGATGTGTGGGAATTAATTTGGGCAAAATCATTGCCAATCTATCAGCCATTAATTTAGAGAGAAGCTTCAGATCCTGATTTATGAAAGAAATCGGTCTGTAGCTTGCCGGGTCATTGGGTGCCTTTCCCGATTTAGAAATCGATTTGATATAGGCCAAATTCATTCTATCTGGTATGGGAGCCCCCTGTAGTATCCCATGATATAGGTCACATAGGACCAGAGAGATCTGTTCTCTCAGTGCCTTGAAGAAAGCACCTTTGTAGCCATCTGGTCCAGGGGTTTTGCTCGGGTTTAAATTTTTTATAGCCATCTCAATTTCGTCAGTCGTGACTGGGCTAGTAAGGAATTGGATGTCTTCTTGGGAGACGGTTAGCAATTTAATCTTGTTTAACAGAACATGATCCTCTGGATCAACAGTATTCACCTCCGTGTAGAGGGAAGCATAGAATTTGCCCATCACTCGGGCAATGTTTTTAGGGTCAGTCCAGGTAGTGCCATGTTTATCCATTATAGCCTGAATTGGGGAGGAGTTGTACCTGCCTCGTGCTAGTCGTGCCAGCAAACGTCCCGCCTTGTCTCCGAATTTGTGAACTTCTAGTTCTAGTCTGCTTTTAAAGATATCTTCCCGTTTACCCGCCCAAACATCAAATTCCTTTTTGGCTTGTAGCCATGTCTCTCTGTCAGGAACCGCCATTGTGGACTGATAACGTACATATGCTTCCCTTACTTTCATACTGGGCTCCACGAATTTTTCTTTAACCTTCTTTTTGATCCCCATGTTATATGCCATAATGTGCCCTCTCATAACTGTCTTTGCTGTCTCCCAGAATAAGCATGGGTCTGATCTATGTTCCTTGTTGTCAGTAGAAAAATGTGACCACCATTCCCCAAGTAGCTTAATGAAGTTTTCTTCTCTGGTGAGCGTGTCAGGAAATCTCCATAGATAGTCGGAGCCCTGCTCATAGTTATCTCTGATCTTCAATACCAATGGGCTATGGTCCGAAATCAACATGTCTTCAATTTTAATGTCTGTCAATCGTTGAAGTATTCTAGGTGAGACAAAAAACATGTCTAATCTGGACCACGACCCATGGGGATGCGAGAAATGGGTAAATTCCCTACCCAGCGGGTTCACTATTCTCCATGCGTCAGCCATATCGACTGCCCTGGTCAGGGATTCCAAAATACTCTCCTCCCCTGGGCCTCTCCCAACCTGACTTCCCAACAGTGACTGTGACGAAGTGTGTCTATCTTCCTCTACTTTCATAACCATATTAAAGTCTCCTCCCAGTATTCTGTTAATCCCATTATCTAAAAGCAGCTTATTTTGTAGTTGTTGGAAAAAGGGTTTCTGCTTCACATTGGGGGCATAAATGTTATAAACATTAAAGATGTCATTTTGAATTTGTATTGTCATTTGAAATATTCTACCCTCCTCATCAGTCGAGGTAGATATGATTGAATGGGCTAATGACTTGTGTATCAGAATCAGGACCCCCGCTTTTTTCTCTACCGCACCCGACCCGTAAACTTCACCCACCCATAACTTTTTGAGGTGAAAAAAATCTTCCGCGGCCAGTTGAGTCTCCTGAAGCAAAGCTATGTCCACATGCAGCCTTTTAAGATGGCTTAAGATCATCATGCGCTTTGCCGGGGAGCGCAGACCCTTGACATTCCAGGAGACCCACCTAACCATCGGAAGCCTCCCCGTATAGGGTCCCAAATTTCTTCTACGTCGATGCACATAGATAATTGGTACGACCTGATGTGATTATAAATAATGTGGATAGGACAAAGGCAATGCATATTTTTAGGATCTCAGAACCGAGGATAATTTCCAATCCTTCCCCTCTCCCCTCCCTCCCTCACCTCCCCCAACCACACCACCTCCATACATCTGTCCAAATAGATAACTTCACTTCTTCCCTCAAGTGTCGCCAGCATAAATAGCTCCACTCCACCCCGGCCTCCAACCTAGCTTATACAACTTATTAAACCAATAAAATGTAAAATCTCCAACTCCATGCCCGTTTAACACATTCAACTCGATGAGCGACCACTTTCCAACAATTTTAAAACTCTCATGTGCTTGGAATCAGGGGCATGACGGGCACATAAATCAGTCCCTTCGTTGCCATTAACTCCGTCACATAGTGAGTATATTTAACAAGGAATTATAAGTATTTGTATTTATAAGTATTGTAGTGTTCATCCCTTCAAGTAATATCAACTTAATATTTGTCAAGAAATCTGTATACTTCACAAACAAAAGAGGAAAGAAAAAAAAAAAAAAAACACAAGAATACCACCCGTCATCTCTTCCCTCCTTCCTTCATCAAGACATATTCACGAAAGTATCGGCACACAGGAGGGTCCGCCAGCTTTGCTCCATCTCCTCTTCATTTCCTCTTCTGCCACCGGACTCCAGCCTGCCTCTGTTGTCTAGGGGTTTCCGGCATTGTTTTCTTCGGTACCCCCTCATCAATTAGGGAGTTTGATCTAAGTCTGTAAGATCTCACAGAGTCTCTATCACTCTCGACCTCCGGATCCAAAGCAGAGTTAGGTTTCGCTGTTGATCCATTGGTAGTACGGGGCGTTGATCTATTCTTTCCAGGGGAGACTGTATTGTCCCGGATAGCTGTCATTGCTTCTTCCGGGTCCGAGAAGGTTAACATGGCTCCCTCTTTAGATCTGGATTTTAGTGTCGCTGGGAAATTTAGTTGAAAGCGAATATTTCTTCTATGAAGTAGCGAGTATGCTTCACTAAAGGCCCTCCTGCAGCGCGTGACTTCCACAGTGTAGTCCGCAAACACCAATGCTCTATGACCATGCAGTAGTAGAGGGTGTTTTTTAGCTTTATATGCACGGAGAATCTCTTCCTTGTCTCGGTGGTTAAAGAATTTCGCTATGGCGTGTCTGGGCTTATTAGATTCCTTGGAAGCTGGGGCCGAGGATCTCGAAGTCACCATCATCTCCTGTGGCTCTCTAGGCGGGCCAATTCTGTGTGTGCGTTCTGTCTTACATCTATGATTAAGACCTAGAGCTTTGGGTAGATCAACTTCAAAAATGTCTTTTAATTGGCTTGCTGGGATAGTCTCTGGAAGACCCACTATTTTTAGATTACTCCTTCTCACTCTATTTTCAATGTCCTACAATTTAGCATGTGTATATTCAGAGTGCTTTTGCAAAGACATTAGCTGATCTTCAAGCTCCTGAATCCTACTTTTTTATTATTTTTGATTTCGGTCTGTACTGGTATTAACTTTTTGTCGATCTTTTGTAAAAAGGCAGTCCATTGTTCAGTGGTCAGTTTTGACTCCAGTTTAATTAGCTCTATTGTTAATGACTCCAAGTCTTTAATTTTGTTTCAAGGACTAAGGCTGGCTTCATACCACAGTTTGTGTGATCCGGGCTGTCCGGTGTGAACCGACAACCCCGGATCCGATTTTGGCTCCATAGTATTCCTATGGGGCCGGATGGCAGTGTTCTGCCATCCTGTTTCCATCTGTCTGGGTGGATTCGGCAGAATTAGTTTTTTTCCCTGGACACAAAATCGCAGCTTGCAGCGTTTTTGTGTCCGGAGGAAAAATCTGCCAAAATCATATCCACCAGATCCAGCGTGATCCGACTCCCCCTAACATAGGAGTCTATGGCGCCAGATTGCGCTGGATCTGACAGAAAATCGGATCCAGCTCCCGGACGCCGGGTGCTGAGGCTCAGCTCCGGCCGGCGCTGAACTTCAGCACCGTGGAGAGCTCCCCGCTGAGATTTCAGGACCACAGCTAGCTCCCCACTAACCGCGAATTTTTAAATTTCAGCATGTTTGCCCTCCGGTTCTGTTCTGTCCGGGACTGTCATGTTCTGTCCAGTGCTTCCTACAAAACACTGGACAGAACCTGACAGGGGAAAAACGTGGTGTGAAGCCATCCTAAAGCAAGAAGCTTCTCTGAGCAGTCGGTTAGAACTCCTTTCCATTTTTTTGCAAAATCTTTATTTTCCTGTGCAATTGCGAGAGGATTCAGAATTCTCAATCCTCTTGGAACTCGCTTGCAGTCAATATATGATTTTAATGATGACACGGTCCAAAATAATCTGACATCTCGTTCAGCAAGGCTCATAATTCTCTGTTGGAAACACATGGCTGACTTTATGCTACGCTGCCTGTCTTGTGATCCTTGCGTTATCAACATCTTGGCGGACACTCATTACTGGCTGGTCACACTTTTAGACCCACACTACAAGGAGAACTTTATTTCTCTTATTCCCAAGGCGGAGATGACTACAAAAATGCTGCAGTACCAGAAGGCCATAGTCGCATAATTAGTCAAAAAATTCCCTTCTGAAAACGCTAGCTGCAGAGGTCACGATTCGGTAGACAACCAAGGCGTCCGGCCGAGAAAGGCACAAGTCCAATCCAGCAGAGGTAGGGGAACACTCTCAAAGATCTGGGACACTTTTCTCAGCACCTCCCGTACCACAGGCCCTGAGGTGCGGGGTAGTGTCACAAGGACTGCAAAGTTTGCCAAGATGCTGAGGGAGTACCTTGCCGATCATACTAAAGTGCTCCTAGACTCCTCTGTGCCTTATAATTATTGGGTATCCAAGCTGGACACGTGGCAGGAATTGGCTCTCTACGCCTTGGAAATCCTGGCCTGCCCTGCAGCTAGCGTTTTGTCAGAGCGTGTTTTTAGTGCTGCAGGTGGAATCATTACAGATAAACGCACCCCCCTGTCAAATGAAAATGCTAACAGGCTGACTATTATCAAGGTGAACAAGGGTTGGGTTGGGCCTAACTTCACCACACCACCACCAAATGATAGCAGAATTTAAATTTTGTGCCGGTAGATTGCCATGCACCTCCGCACACCCACACATCGGTACACACTTCATGTCTTTGGCTACTTGCTGTACTGCTCCTCCTTCTCCTCCTCATCTGCCACCATCATATGATCAGTGCGACCGTGGTTCTTGATGCCACGAAAACATAATTTTTGTACATCATATTTATGATAATAATGATGACCCTAACCATTCAAAAGTTAGGCTGTAGTTTCACGTATACCCCCCAGGGGTAAATGTTTTAGTCCATGCTTACAGAATGGGCATGTACAGGAGACCCACTCCTTTGTAATGGGAACAATATTTAGAGGCTCTCCTCCATGTTTTTTCCAGGGGCATTGAAGTGCCTCACAATTTTTGGCAGCCCTGTCCAGGGCAATACTACAAATGACCCACTTCCTTAAAATGGGCACATTATTTAAAGAGGCCCTCATGCACACCTCTCTCCAGGGGCATAAAGTGCCACGCAATTTTTAGCTTCCCTGCCTAGGGCAATCCTACAAAAGATCCATTTCCTTATAATGGGCACAATATTAAAAGAGGCCCTCATGCACGCCTCTATCCAGGGGCATCTTGGTGCCTTCCAACTTTTGGCTTCCCTAACTAGGGCAATCTTACAAAAGACCCACTTCCTTATAATGGGCACATTATTTAAAGAGGCACTCATGCACGCCTCCATCCAGGGGCATTGAAGTGCCTCCCAAAGTTTGGCAGCTCTGCCTAGGGCATTACTACAAAAGACCCACTTCCTTAAAATGGGCACATTATTTAAAGAGGCACTCATGAACGCCTCTATCCAGGGGCATTGGGGTGCCTCCCAGTTTTTGGCTGCCCTGCCTGGGGCAATACTACAAAAGACTCACTTCCTTATAATGGGCACATTATTTAGAGAGGCCTTCATATACGTCTCTTCCAGGGGCATGGGAGTGCCACACAATTTTTGGCTACCCTGCCTAGAGCAATACTACAAAAGACCCACATCCTTACAATGGGCACATTATTTAAAGAGGCCCTCATGCACATCTCTATCCAGGGGCATCAGAATGCACACAATTTTTGGCTTCCCTGCCTAGGGCAATCCTACAAAAGACCCACTTCCTTATAATGGGCACAATATTAAAAGAGGCCCTCATGCATGCCTCCATCCAGGGGCATCAGAGTGCCTCCCAACTTTTGGCAGCCCTGCCTAGGCCAATCCTACAAAAGACCCACTTCCTTATTATGTAAAAGAAAAGAGAAGGAGTGCAAATGTGAAGCACCTCAGAGTGAACCGTATTGCAGGGAAAGCGGGGTTTCCACTCACCTTGTGGAGTTGTACTGGCTGGGTACAACTCCAGTGATAGCCTCCTGTGGAGCAATACCAAACAGGGCGTCCCCGAGAAAATCCTCGTGCCAGGGAGAGAGCAGCGTCACTTCCATCGGTCACGTGATCCAAGGCGGTGACGTCAGAAAGGTCCTAGTAGTCCTCCAGACTTGGATAAACAGGTTCTTTTTATAAACGATGCCTCTCTTCCAAAGCTGCTGAACCGCACGGTCCCTCAGAAGGGAGAGAAGTGCGCAGGAAAAAATAGTTGCGGTTCTGATAGCGCTAAGGAAGGACGGCAAGGGGAAATTGTTGTGATGAACAGACCTTTATTAAAAACACGGTCCCTCAAACTCCGCTACGCGTTTCGACGTTACCGTCTTCATCAGGTGGAATGAGGGTACTGACACAATACAACATATATAAAGGGTCTGATAATGCTATCAGAACCGCAACTATTTTTTCCTGTGCACTTCCTTATTATGGGCACATTATTTAAAGAAGCCTTGATGTACGTCTCTTCCCAGGGGCATGGGAGTGCCACACAATTTTTGGCTGCCCTGCCTAGGGCAATACTACAAAAGACAAACTTCCTTATAATGGGCACATTATTTAAAGAGGCCTTTATTTACGTCTCTTCCCAAGGGCATGGGAGTGCCACACAATTTTTTTTTTTTTTAAATCTTTCATATAATCCAAAAAACTAACATACACCAACTCTGTCTCACAAGTGGGTATGAGCCCTTAGTATTTTTTCCATGAAAATCCATTTTGGTTTAATTTTGTAACGTTTTCTTGACAGTCCATAAAAGTGGCGTAATAGTTTGACAACATTGTTCACAGCAGTGACCTTGGGGTCTGAAATGCTTACAGGGGTCTTCCCCATGCTGTTCCCATGTCATTTGAGCACTGTTCTGATACTTTTGTGACATTTTTAGGGTTTTTCCATGCTGCCGGGGGTCATGCCAGAAAAATACTCGGGTATCCCATAGGATAACATTGGGCTCGGTGCTCGGGCCGAGTACACGAGTATCTTGGGATGCTCGGCCCGAGCTTCGAGCACCCGAGCATTTTAGTACTCGCTCATCTCTAGTCATAACATTGCAAAGGGATGAGGGATTGGCAAACAGGGGTGTACAAATTGAACAAAATTGAGAGTGTTCAGGAACAGTTATATAACAACATTGGGGATAATGGAGAGTGGAATAGCAGGCCCAAAACTTTATTAATCCACAAACACAATAGGGAATAGGAGTACATGCAACGGCCGCAAGGACTAGGGGGTACTTGATAGCTGGGACGGCTGATTCTTTGGGAGGTCACGGTGGCTGTGGCCTAGCTCTATGGCCCTGGCAGTGCAGTGAAGGGGGTGTTTACAGGGAAATATAATGTACAGGGTTTGGACCCATGATGAATACTGCACCATTTTGTTTCCACATGTTTCCACAAAAACTATTAAAACAATCATAAAATTTAGCAAAGAAAATTCTTTTCTATATGTGATTCTTTATTTGTCACACTCATGCCAAGTAAAACTATGCAATTGAAATAAAAACTTTTGCTTTAGCACCAACTAATTGGTTTATTCTTTGTGGTTTTGGGTGCTGGTGGCATTTTTCTAAAAAAAGTATTTTTTCGTGCTTTTTACCTGTAGAAAATGCTATGCGTTTCACTATGTTGGTGTGGCACCCCAGGGTCCAAGTGCCACAGCATATTTATCATCCCCGGATGGTAGTGTCATGCTTGAGAGCAATGGAGGGACTTCACACCAGGCAAAACCCAAAGCACACAATACCTTTCAGCCTCCAGGCCTGAAGGGGGAGACCAAGACCCTGCTTCAGGGTGAGCTCCCTTACAAAATTCTGGTCTGGGGTGGAGTTAGTGAGTTCAGTTCCTAAGAGGACTGAGGAAGACATCCTGCGGACTGGTAGCTGCATTGAGCTCGTCCCAGAGTAGCTAAGCCTAGCTTAAGGACACAAGGCAAGGGTCTGAGGAAGTGGAGAGGAGCCTGGGGAGTGAAGCGGTACCGTGCTCACCCTGGAGGAAAGCGCCACTGAACGGACACCGCAGTTGGAGGCTGTGCAGGACCTAACGACCTGGCAGCCAATACTGGAAGTGGGGTTTTCCAAGTTCCCCAGCCACACTGTGCCCGGAGGCAAAGCAGCATAGAGAGTTCAGGAATAGCTGCCTGAGATGTGGGGCTAGAGAAGGACTCGAGTTGCCTGCCACACCGGCACCCAGCAGGAGAGAGAGAGGGCCAGCAGCATAGCTAATGCAGCAGCAGGTGCCCGCAAGAGAGCACAGCAAGGAGGCCTGAGAACTTGCCGGGTGAGGAGAACCCCGATTTGCTCTCAGGTGCAAAGACTCAGCTTAACACTAGTCAGAGCTACAGATGCACCAGTAAAAGGACTGAGGAACCAACAAACCGTGAGTTTGTCTGTTGCTTTGCGCCAGCCATCCTGCACCCTACACCCTTATTACATCTACTGCCCTGGGGATCTGCTCCGCCGCTGGGGAGCCGCTCCATCCCAGCTGCCCGTTCATCATCCCCGGAGGTCCTGAAGCAGCGGTGGCCACTAATAGCCACATACCACATTTGGTATCACGGCTAATTACCCCTTTCATCATCCCTTTTCCCTACCCCAGCAGAGAATCCCCTATTTAAAGGCCGCCCCCAGGGCCATGGAACTGGGCCTTGACCCCTGTGACTTCCCGGAACTATACGATAGCTTAGTTCCGAGTACCCCATACCCTGGGGCGGGTCAGATCTTTCTAGCGTCACGAACAGAATGTGGATAATGGCTCAGAGGGAAAGCTGGAGGATTGGTGCCAGAAGTTGCATGTAGGTACCGATTCTACACCCTCTCATCAAAAGCATGGAGTATACCAGGTAGTGAGGGAGTATGAACAAGTCTTTAGTAAACATCCTTTAGACTTTGGGTAGGTAAAAGGGGTTGCACATCACATACCCACAGGAGAACATCCGCCCATAAAAGAAAGATATAGGCCTGTACCACCAGCTCACTATCATTGTGCCAAGAACATGTTAAAGGAAATAAAGGAGGCTGGGCTGATAAGAGATAGTTGTAGCCCCTGGGCCGCACTTCTAGTCCTGGTTAGAAAGAAGGATGGTACAATGAGAATGTGTGTGGATTACAGGCAGATTAATCCCATTACACATAAGGATGCATACCCACTGCCTAGAATCACTAGCTGCATTACGTACTGCTAATTACTTTTCCACCTTAGACCTTACTAGTGGGTATTGGCAAGTTCCTGTAGCAGAGGGGGAATGAGAGAAGACAGCATTTACCACGCTGATGGGCCTCTGCAAGTTCAACGGTATGCCATTCGAACTCTGTAATGCGCCGGTACACTACAGAGGTTGATGGAGTGCTGCCTGGGGCCAAGAACTTTGAAACTGTCTTACTGTACCTGGATGATGTCATAGTCTACTCCAAGACATATGAAGAGCATCTGGAGCACTTGGCAGAAGTGTTTGAAGCCTTGTCTGGCTATGGCATGAAAGTGAAGCCATCCAAGTGTCACCTGCTGTAAACCAAAGGTACAGTACCCCGGTCATGTTGTGAGCTCTGAAGGTGTAGCAACTGACCCTGAGAAAGTAACAGTCATTAGGACTGGCCAAGACCCACCAGTGTCAAAGAAGTGAGGTAGTTCCTGGGGCTGGTAGGATACTACAGAAGGTTTATCAAAGGGTTTACGGAGATGGCAGCGCCCTTACAAGACCTCCTGGTAGGGCAATCCAAGAAGGCTAAGAGTCTGAGTCCTCCATTTGAATGGGGCAGTCAGACAGAAGAATCCTTCAAGAAATTGAAGTGGGCTTTGATGGGGGAAGAGATCCTAGCTTTCCCTGATTACAGCCAGCCATTCATCTTGTATACTGATGCCAGTAACATGAGATTGGGAGCCATGTTGTCTCAAGCGCAAGGAGGTAAAGAAAGAGTAATAGCCATTGCAAGCAGGAAGCTCTGTCCTACAGAGAGAAACCCGGAGAACTATAGCTCATTCAAGTTAGAATTCCTAGCCGTTGTCTGGGCCATCTCAGAATGCTTCAAACACTACCTGGGTGCTGCGAAGTTTACCATCTTTACGGATAACAACCCGCTTACTTAGTTTACTTGGACTCCGCGAAACTAAGGCACTGGAGCAGTGCTGGATGGGTTGGCTGTCCAACTACAACTTTACCATCAAGTACAGGGCAGGCCGCAAGAATGCCAACACTGATGCCTTTTCCAGGATGCCTCACTTGATGGACGCAGAAGAGGAACCGGAGGAGCTGGAAGAGATAGAGCTACCGGCCTTTCACCACCCTAATGTGACCCAATGCAAAAACCATGTTCATAACAAATGTCAAGAAGCCACTTTGAATCCGTTACCTCACCATGGATGGGCTGAAACACAAGACAGTGATTCAGCTGTACACCTTGTCAAGGAGCTACTGACGCAGGAGGGCTCATACCCTGGTCCAGATGATCCACCGGAAGCTCAATAGCTGTGGAAAGAGTGAATTAAGTTCATATATGGAGGGAAAGTGTGTAACCCTAAAACCCATGAACTTGTCTGGCAGATTGTCGTGCCTAAAAGAGGTGTGCAGTTGGTACTTGAAACATACCATGATGGCGCAGGGCATTTCGGGTTGAAGAAATTAGAGGTTCTGCTGAGAGAGAGATTCTACTGGGTTGGCATGAGAAAAGCCATTGAGAATTGGTGCAGAAACTGTGGTCCATGCAACCTGAGAAGGAAAGATAGAGACAGTCAGACAGCCCCACTCCAGCACATTGTTACCAAACATCCGCTTGAACTTGAAGCCTTGGATCGCATGAAGCTAAACCCGAGCAAATCAAGCTATGTCTATGCCCTCACTATAGTAGACCATTATTCTCGTTTCCTGGTGGTAGTACCTGTGAAAGACTTTGCAGCCAGAACAGCGGCTAGAGCATTTCAAACCTACTTTTGCAGACCTCATGGCTATCCAGAACAGGTGCTTACAGATCAAGGTCCAGTGTTTGAAGCTGAGGTGCTCCAGGAATTTTGTAATTTGTACAGGTGTAAGAAAATCAGAACAACACTGTATCATCCACAGACAAATGGCATGTGGTGAGAAAATGAACCAGGTAGTCATAGTCCTGCTGAAGACATTGCCAGTGGAAGAAAGGAACATGTGGCCAGAGAAGTTGCCAGACCTAGTCGACTTATATAACCGTGTCCCCATGAGTTCTACCAAATGTATTCCAGCCTACCTGATGAGAGCGAGACCTGGTAAGCTACCTATAGACTTTGATATGGGAATTGTGAAACCAAATGCAGATGCACCAGAAACCAACTGGGATACAGAACGTCAAAAGGTGTATCGCCAAGGGCAAGAGTGCGTTGAGAACAGTTTATCACAAGCAAGAGAAAGTCAAGAAGAGCGTATAACCAACATGCTCGTGCAACCCCTTTGAAACCAGGTGAGCAAGTTCTCAAGAGAAAAAGACGCAACAACAAACTTAATGACCAGTGGGAAGCAGTGCCATACTCCGTGTTACCATTCAACTTTGATAATACAAAGCTGTGGTCAGTGAGTAAAGACAATAGAGCATCAGCAGCAGTGTCAAGAGATCATCTTAAAATCTGTCCAGATACACTGAAGTCCCAAGAGAGGATTCAAGAAGCTCCAGTACCAGAAAAACCTAAGGAAGAAGAAGTGTTCCATACGGTTCTAGGAGACTTTCCCAAGACCTGGACCCAGTACAATGGAGCAGTCATAGTCCTTATGTTGGCCTTCCATCAACCAGTGGTACATGAACCAGCCAGAGGTGAAGAACCACCAGCTGAGGCATTAGAAGACGCACCACAAGTGGAAGCATCAGAAGCAGTACCTGCAGAAGAACAGGAAAAGCAAACCCCTGTTACCAGAGAGCTTGTCAGTTCCATGGTAAAACTAAGAAGACACTCTAGTATACCAGTGCTACATAGACCTACATGTAGCATAGTGGATAGTGCACGCACAACATCAGAGTCACTAGCAATCAGCCCAGACCATCAGAAATACCTGTACTGCATAGATCAAACCATAGTAACAAATGTCAGATCCCAGCACGTTATAGGGATTAAATTACAGTCTAGATTAAAATGTAAATATGTTTGCCTTGTTTATGTAAATTGTAAATATGTAACCATGCAACCACCAAGCCTATGAACCTACAGAGACTTTGCTGTATGAACATTTACATATTCCTGAACTCTATTTCCAGCCAATGGTGGAAAGGAATAATCACCAAAGTGACTGTTTTTCATTTTTGAATTTTATTGGTTTTTGTAATTTTTACTTTTAAGACTCTGTAATTACTTTTAAGACTCTGTACACGTTATTGTCATTTAATCTTGTTGTTCCTTTTGAAAAAGATTATCACAGTCCCAGAGTAGTGTATTTCATTAAGGGGTAATGTGGCACCCCGGGGTCTAAATGCCACAATGTCATTATCACTCCTGCGTGGTAGTGTCATGCTTGAGAGCAACGGAGGGACTTCACACCAGGCAAATCCCAAAGCACACAACATCTTTCTGCCTCCAGGCCTGAAAGGTGAGACCAAACCCAGCTTCATAGTGAGCTCCCTTATAAATTCTGGTCTGGGGCAGAGTTAGTGAGTTCAGTTCCGAGAAGGGCTGAGGAAGACATCCTGTGGACTGGTAGCTGCATTGAGCTCGTCCCACGGAAGCTAAGCCTAGCTTGAGGATCCAAGGCAAGGTCTGAGAAAGTGGAGAGGAGCCTGAGGAGCGGAGCGGTACTGTGCTCACCCCGGAGGAAAGCGCCACAGAACGGACACCGGAGTCCGATGTTGTGCAGAGCCTAATGACCCGGCAGCCAATACCGGAAGGTGGGGGATTCCAAGTTCCCCAGCCACACTGTACCCGGAGGCAAAGCAGCATAGAGAGCCCAGGTACAGCTGCCTGAGATGTGGAGCTAGAGAACGACTCGAGTTGCCTGCCATACCAGCACCCAGCAGGAGAGAGAGAGGGCCAGCTGCATAGCTAACGCAGCAGCAGGGACCCGCAACAGAGCGCAGCAAGGAGGCCTCAGTACTTCCCGGGTGAGGAGAACCCCGAGTTGCTCTCAGGTTCAAAAACTCAGCTTAGCACCGGTCGGAACTACAGATGTACCAGTAAAAGGAATGAGGAACCAACAAACCGTGAGTCTGTCTGTTGCTTTGCGCCAGCCATCTTGCACCCTACATCTTTATTACAGCCACTGCCCTGGGGATCCGCTCCATCCGTGGGGAGTCGCTCCATCCCAGCTGCCCGTTCATCATCCCTGGAGGTCCTGAAGCAGCGGTGGCCACTAACAGTCACATACCATGGGTGGCGCCACGACTAATTACCCCTTTCATGATCCCTTTTCCATACCACGCCAGAGAATCCCCTTTTTAAAGGCTGCCTCCAGGGCCATGGAACCGGGTCTTGACCCCTGTGACTCCACAGAACTATACGATAGCACAGTTCCGAGTACCCCATACACTGGGGTGGGTCATTGGTATTGCAATTTTTCATTTCTCAGTTGTAGGCTATGCTGAGACCTACCTTCAAATTGGCAAATTTACGGTAATTTATCAGTAGTTGTATTGGTCACCATTCTAAATAAAGCCTAGGAGTAAACAGATTAAAACGATAGTAACACTAATAAAGTTAGGATATTGATTGGATACTTTTCTGTATGTTTGTTAGACATTTAATTACCTCTAGGTCTCTGTGTGGCTCCACTCTATTATTATTCGTCTTTTATGTGTGTTCTAATGTTACTCCCTTGGTGTTTTACGGTGTATCCTGTAAAATAATAGATACTGTGTGACACAGAGAAAAAACTACAGTAAAGTGAGTTTGTTCTCTCTCTGTGTCCTGTTTAGAGGTTTTTCATAAAATGGAGATGAGGCGGTCAACAAAGTAGGGGGTACTCGGGTATCGGGGCTGAAGGCGACTTTGATGGGGGATCACGGCTGGAAGGTCCCCGGTCCCGTGCCCTGGACCCTCAATGGTGGGGAATGGTGGGGGATAAGGGGATTGTTTACGTGACGCCACCTGTACTTCCTGGTAACAGGTATATCAGCGCTGCAGCCGGCCACTGAGGTGGAGCTTTATCTCAGGGCAGCGGGGATGGATGAGGGGAGCTGTAGTTGCATCTAGGCAGTCAATGCAGTGAATAGCGGCAGTCAAGCATGCGCACACACACACACACATCAATCTTTGTTTCGGTACCTTTTACTGGTGACAGAGTAACAGGTACAGTCCAGAGAAATAACCAGGTCCCCGATGCAATTTGGGACTTCCACCTTAGAAAGTTGTGAGGCCTCCTCTGTCTCTGTGTTCTGTGGTTTAGGGTAAGCCATTCCTGTGCTTGAACTCACCGCTCTTTCTCCCTCTCAGGGCTTGGCTGTAAACTGACAATTAGGTCCTTCTGCGGGGTCCCTATTCCTCCTATGGCCCCTGGTCCTGTGTTTGGTCAGTTTGAGTTTCTCTTGTCTGTTACCTTAGGGGTTTTGGTCCTCCTGGTTCTCCCGGGCTTTTACTGCTGCAGTGGATGCTGGCAGTGTCGGACTCCGGTATCCGAATGTACTACAAGGAAACCTTGCCCGGTTCCCTTCTTTGATTGCTCCACTGGCCTCCAACCCTCTCCCAAGGGTGCAGCACAGCTGGGTCAGTGTTCCCTGGTTCTGGATCCCTCCCAGCGACCAGCTCCTCACTCCAGCTCTCTCCTCAGACCAACTGGAACTAACTAACTTCTGGGACTAACTGACTCCACCCCTCAGGCCTGGATCTTTTAAAGGGGATCTGACTTAAAGCAGCCAGTAGTGCTCCCCCTTCAGGTCTGGGGTGGAAGGTGGTGTATGCTGTGTGAACCAAGGTGTAATTCCCTCCTTGCACCAGTGGAGCTTGTGGCAATCCCCTGCAGGGGTGCAACATCCCCCCTAGTTAAATACAGTCCTCCGGGACTGAAACATTTTTCCATAAAAACAACATAAATTAACTATTTACATTTGAAATTGAACAAAGTCTCAAAAATGAAAAATTTGCAAAAACCAGGTATAAATAAGAAAGCAGGTAACCAGTCCATACAGTGCTAGTTCAGCCGCCGCAGGCTGTTTATAAGGGTATTTAAAAGGGTGTTTGCCACTACCAGCCCTGTGACTATGGTCCATTTTTTGAATAAGTCCTAAGTCTCTGTAGGCTTAAAGTTCAAAAACACAACAACAAACATTATGGGTGCCTCGGCGTAGAAGTCCTAGGTACTGCAGGGGCCTCTACCGGGTCATAAGCGCTGTAGGTCTCCTGGTCCTGGGGTCACCTATTGGCCAAGATTTTGCTCTCCCTAGACAGCTCCTTACGCCAACTCCTCTCACCCCTCTCACCCCTCTTACAGGTGTTGTGTACCTGGTCGTGGTTGTTTTAGCCTACTCTTCACCATTTTTCTGTACCTTAGCATAAATAACATTTACATTTTAAACATATTTACATTTTTCCTGTTTTGCACTCTATTGCCTGTACCTTAGTGGTGGTTGTCCCAAGTTGCTATGTGTTGAGCTACGTAAAACTGGTATGCCATTAGTATGTATGCCTGGTGTAGAGTGAACACTACTTACTGATCCATGTGTTGATCTGCGTAACACAGGTATGCCTGAGTGTCTTCTGGTTCTCTTAGTGGGAATGGCAGGTACACCAATTGCAGGATTTTCTGGTTCCAGTACAACGGGTGATTCTTCCACTCTTGGTGTTTCTACTGCTGGTGGGAACATCAAAGTTGGAATTAGATATGTACCTTCTATTTGAGGCCAATCTGCTGGTAATTCTCCAATGAGGGTTTGGACAGTCTTTGGATTCTCTTTTTCTTCTGGCTCTGGACAAGGTACATTTCCTTCTTGTTGAAGCTGTTGAAGGCACTTCTTCAAATGATCCCTAGACACTGTTGCTGTTGTTTCTCCATTATCCTTGCTGATTAAACAGGTTTTCTGGCTATCAAAACTGGGTGGTAACACAGTGTATGGATCTTTTTCCCATTGATCATCTAGTTTGTGCATTCTTCTTTTTCTTTTCAAAACCAATTCACCTGGTGATAAAGGCGTTCCTTGCGCACTTTTGTTAAAGTTAGTTTCTTGTCTTTCTCTAGATTTTTCCAGACTTCTCTCAATGCATTTCTGTATTTTCTGGTATTGTTCTTTCTTACGAGTATCGTAATCTGCATCTGTAGTATCTGCTTCAGGAACTACTATGCCTATTTCAAAGTGTACTGGCAATTTTCCTGGTCTTGCTCTAATGAGGTATGCAGGGTTACAATTTGTTGAGCTTACTGGGATGTTGTTGTAGATATCAACAAGATCTGGTAACTTCTCTGGCCATTGGTTTCATTCTTCTAAGGGCAGAGTTTTCAGCAATTCAATTACCACGTGATTCATCTTATCGCACATTCCATTAGTTTGAGGATGGTAAGGCGTGGTGCGAATTTTCTTGCATCCGTATAGGTGACAGAACTCTTGAAATATTTCAGCTTCAAAGGCAGGGCCTTGATCTGTCAATACTTGTTCTGGATAACCATGTGGTCTGCAAAAATAGGCTTGGAGGGGGGGACTGTGTTCCCTTGTTGTCTATTTTATTTCTATGGAATAATAAATAAAATCATAAGAAAATGAAGCATTTGTCCAGGAGCCGGTTTTTATCATCTTTTCATATTCATTGGAATGTTCTTGCTGCTGTCTGAGCTGTTAAGTCCTTTACCGGAGCTACCACAAGGAATCTGGAATAGTGGTCTACCATGGTAAGAGCATAGGTGTAGCCTGATTTGCTGGGTGTGAGCTTGACATGATCTAAGGCTACCAGTTCTAATGGTTGTTTGGTGATGATAGACTGGAGTGGTGCTTTCTGGCTGTTATGATCTCTTCTTCTTAATGAGCATGGTCCCCAATTTTTACACCATCTCTCTATAGAGGCTCTCATGCTGATCCAATAGAATCTCTCACGTAACTATATTTCCAGTTCTCTCCATCCAAAGTGTCCTGCTCCGTCATGGTACGCTTCCAATACCATTTGGACATCTCTCTTTGGAACCACAACTTGCCATACCATTTCATGTGTTCTTGGGTTGATATACCGTCTGCACAATTGACCTTGACAGATGAATAACCTGCTTCTTTCTTTCCACAGGTACTGGGCCTCTGGTGGAGCATTCTTTTCAAGTTGGGAATCCGGTTGGGTTATTAACTTCTTTACAAGGTTCACTGCCGGATCACTGTCTTGAGTCTCCTTCCATCCATAGTGAGGCAACAGGTTTAGTTCAACAGTCTGACGGTTCTGGTAGATGTGATCTTCAGCCATTTTCTACTTTTGTGGAAAGCTGGGCGTTCTATTTCCTCTAAGTCATCATCTTTTTCTTCAAGTCCTTGTAGATGTACTTGAAGGTTTTTGGAGGGCATCAGCATTTGCGTTGTTGCGGCCTGCCCGGTATTTGATGATAAAGTCATAGTTCGATAGTCGGGCCATCTAGCATTGCTCCAATGCACCAAGCTACGTGGTATCCAGGTGTGTTGACGGGTTATTATCCGTGAAGACAGTAAATTTCGAAGCTGCCAGGTAATGCTTGAACCTTTTTGTTATAGTCCAGACCAAGACCAGGAACTCCAACTTAAAGGAACTGTGGTTTTCCGGGTTCCTCTCGGTGGGTCAAAGTTTTCTGCTGGCGTAAGCGATTACACTCTCTCTACCATCTTGGATCTGGGAAAGGACTCTCCCAGGCCCACATTGCTTGCGTCAGTGTAAAGGACGAATGGTAGGTTATAATCAGGGTAAGTCAGGATTTCCTCACCTGTTAGAGCCTGCTTCATCTGTTGGGAGGAGTCTTCTTGTTCTTCTCCCCATTCTAATGGTGGATCTGCAGACCTTCTCTTCTTAGATTGGCCTACCAGAAGATCTTGTAGGGGCTCTGCCATCTTTGTGTAGCCCTTAATGAATCTTCTATAGTATCCAACCAAACCTAAGAATTGACATACCTCAGTGACAGTGGTTGGTCTCTGCCAATCCTGGATAGCTGTTACTTTTTCCGGGTCTGGTGCTACTCCATCTGCGCTGACCACATGCCCTAAGTATTATTATTATTATTATTATTATTTATATAGCGCCATTGGGTTCCATGGCGCTTTACATGAGGATGAGGGAGACAAGAACAAGTACACTAAATCTAGGCGATCAGGACGTACAGGTACAGGAGGGGCAGGGACTCTGTCCACGAGGGCTCACAGTCTATGAGGATTGGACTTTAGGTTTCAGCAGGTGACATTTAGATGGTTTGAGCTTCATCCCGTACTTTGCTAAAACCTCAAATACCTCCGGCAGGTGTTCCAGGTGTTCTTCATAGGTCTAGGAATACACGATGACATCATCCAGGTATAAGAGTACTGTCTCGAAGTTCCGGTGTCCCAGGCAACATTCCATGAGTCTTTGAAATGTTCCTGGTGCATTGCATAACCCGAATGGCATGCTGTTGAATTTGCATAGTCCCATTGGTGTTGTGAATGCAGTCTTCTCTCGGTCTTCTTCTGCAACGGAGACCTGCCAATACCCACTAGTGAAATCTAATGTGGAGAAATAATTAGCAGTCTTTAATGCAGCAAGAGACTCCTCTATTAGGGATAACGGGTAAGCATCTTTGTGAGTGATCTTATTGACCTCCCTGTAATCCACACACATCCTCATCGTGTCATCCTTCTTTCTGACCAGGACTAAGGGGGCTGCCCAGGGACTACAGCTATCTCTTATAACCCCGGCCTCCTTCATGTCCCGCAGCATCTCTTCAGCATGCTGGTAGTGATTTGGAGGAATGGGTCTGTGTCTCAATTTAATTGGGGATCTCCTGTGGGTATGCAATGGTGTACCCCTTTAATCCTCCCAAAATCTAATGGATGCTTACTGAATATTTGTTCTAACTCTTGTGCTACCCGATAAACTCTGCGCTTCTGGTGAGAAGGGGTGGCATCAGTTTCCTTCTGACACCACTCCTCTAGCTGTCCTTTGGAGTTGTTATCCTCCGCCTAACTAGACGAGGAAACGGGCTCTGCTGCCTGTATGTTGTTATTACAGACAGTGTACAGCTTTGCTACAGTAGCATACTGGGGTAGTTTTGCTTCCTTTTCACCACAATTTAATACACGAATTGGTACTCTTCCCTTGCGTACATCCACCACCCCTCTGTCTGTCAGTAGTGTAGGTCTATGCTCTGAATATACTAGCTCTACAACTGCCTGGTATTCCTTTCCTCTGAGACCTATCTCTGCTCGACACCATATCGTCATTTCACTTTTTGGTGGTAACACAATGGGAACCGGGTCTGTTACCCGCACACTGCCAATCTCACCCCCAGACAGATTTACCTGTTGCTTGTGGATAAGGGCTCGGATTTCTCTTTGGATGACTCTCGTCTGCCCATAACCAGCAGTCTCAGCAATCTGTTGGAGTAAAAACAACACTTCTCCAAGGCAGTTTTCAATAACATTAGTACCAATTACCATGTAAGGGTATTTTTCATCAGGATTGTCCTCTACCACACATAACCCTTGGCCTTTTAATTCCTCCCTCCCCAACTTTATTGTAACTTCTCTGTATCCCACATGTCCCTGTGGTTGTCCATTAGCTCCAATAATATAAAAATTGGGGTCTGGGGATTTAAGATCAGTATCAGACCAAAATAGTTTGTAAATGATATGTGGGATTGTGGTAACCTGCGACCTGGTGTCCATTAGGGCCGACATGGGGATTCCTTCTAGCGTAATGTTGAGATACGGACGGCCTTCCATGTACCGGTTATGCCAGTCATATGGCCCAGCTGCTCTACTCCTGGGGGCTGGCCCTCGGGACCAGGAATCTCGTGTTTAAAGGACATCCTCTTGCAAAGTGGATTTGTTGCATCGCAGGCAGATGGGTTGTCCTGAAGCATCCGTGTAGTCCCTGGCTCTGCGTTGGAATGGTGTGTTGGTCCCCTGAACGGGCAACTTGTTGGTCCCCTCCACGGGCGACACGGGTCTACGTTGGAATGGTGCGTTGGTCCCCTGCACGGGCGACTTGTTCTTCCTCCTCATCCATGGGACATCCTGAGAGCAATCAGCTAGTTGGATTTTATTTGGTGGTGGTGCTCCAGGCATGGATTGCAAGAGTTCTAGTATATAGTCCATATTTTTGGTTAGCTGCAGCACCTGGTTGCGCAAGTCATCATCTGAGTTATCTGCTACAGCTTGTCTTTCCACTTTTGCAGGATCTTTAGAGACGGGTTTAAAGTCTATAGGAGAGGTGTTAACCTGCCAGGATTGGATTGCAGGCTCTGCAGGCACTGGATCCCTTAACACAGTTATAGCACAATCTTTTAAGTCATTAAAGTTCACAGTTGGGTTATCCAATACCCACATATGTACCTGTTGGCGATGGTAGTCTGATCTCAATCCCTCTGTAAACTGCTCTGCAAGCATTTTATCCTCTTCCAATACACTTGCCGGGTCTACCTGTTTTAAGGACCGGAGTGCCCTTTGTAATTGGAGGGCATAGTCTCTGATGGTATCCTGCGGTCTCTGCTTACACTGGTAGAACAGCATCCTCAATTCAGACTGTGTGCGTTTTTCAAAGACAACTTTAGGCTTATCAAACACTTTAACAGCAGAGTCCCTTTCAGCATCACTCCAAGACTCAGTCTCCAGCTCTGCTGCACCTGTTGTCCCAGCACAATGGTGGCTTGCTGCTTTTCTGTCATCGTATACATATCCGGCATTGCACACATCTTTTGCTTAAAGGCTGCTAAGGTACCGGGTTGCTGTGATGGGACAAAATGCCGGAATGCCCGCGCTGTCACCAAGAATCACCAGGAAACAAAGAGTTAACTGGCCAGATTTTTCTTTTATTCTATCCTACGCGTTTCAGAGCCTCTATCCAAGCTCCTTCCTGAGGAAGGAGCTCGGATAGAGTCTCTGAAACGCGTAAGTTAGAATAAAAGAAAAATCTGCCCAGTTAACTCTTTGTTTCCTGGTGATTCTTGGTGGCAGCGCGGGCATTCCGGCATTTTGTCCCATCACAGCATTCCTGTTTCCACGGTTATCGTGAAGGTGCGGCCCTGCAGCAGCCGTTCTACAAGCCATCTTACAGGCGATTATACCGGTTGTGGGTGACACAACCGAGCCAGGTGAGCAGTTCCTGATATATACCGCTATAACCCTTTGTAAAAAGGATAAGACCCTATGCGCATTTATCTCACGTTCAAAGGTACCGGGTTTGCCTTCATATGTTGGTAACCATGTGGCACCCGGTATGTACGGCAAGGCTATTGGCATTATTTGGGCCACTGGTCCGGGTGCTGCATTCGGCATCTCTCCGGCAGGGACTTGTGTGTCGTCCGAGTCACTCATGATGGGGCCCCCCTAATTAATCGCTGCCAGCCGGTGGGGTAAAACAAAACTTTTCCGGTCGTCGTCGGCTCTGCAGGGGGAGTTGAGCACCTCAGGTATTTCTGGAACTGGCACTGCGCTTCACTGATCTCCGGCAAAGTGAAGGGGCGGGACTTATCTTCTCGCTCTTTTCCACCCGCGCTATGACGCAGTTCAATTTCTGTAATGGCGGCCCGGTTTTACAGCTCACAAACAGTCAAAAAAGTTCAGTTCTTGGCACACAGTACCCGATTTTACCGGGCACGGGATCCTGTTCGTGACGCCAGGTTGAGGTGGTCAACAGGGTAGGGGGTACTCGGGTACCAGGGCTGATGGCGACTTTGATGGGGAATCACGGCTGGACGATCCTCGGTCCAGTGCCCTGGACCCTCAGTGGCGGGGAATGGTGGGGGATAAGGGGATTGGTTACGTGACGCCACCTGTAGTTCCTGGTAACGGGTATACCAGCGCAGCAGCCGGCCACTGAGGTGATGGAAGTGCAGCTCAGTGTAGTACAGCTCCCCACAGGTGGAGCTTTACCTCAGGGCAGCGGGGATGGATGAGGGGAGTTATAGTTGCATCTAGGCAGTCAATGCAGTGAATAGCGGCAGTCAAACAGGCACACACACACAGCGATCTTTGTTTCGGTACCTTTTACTGGTGACAGGGTAACAGGTACAGTCCAGGTCCCCGATGCAATTTGGGACTTCCACCTTAGAAAGTTGTGAGGCCTCCTCTGTCTCTGTGTTCTGTGTTTTGGGGTAAGATCTGCTTGTGCTTGAACTCACCGCTCCTCCTCCCTCTCAGGACTTGGCTCTAAACTGACAATTAGGTCCTTCTGCGGGGTCCCTATTCCTCCTATGGCCCCTGGTCCTGTGTTTGGTCAGTTTGAGTGTCTCTTGTCTGTTACCTTAGGGGTTTTGGTCCTCCTGGTTCTCCCAGGCTTTTACTGCTGCAGTGGATGCTGGCAGTGTCGGACTCCAGTATCCGGGTGTACTACAAGGAAACCTTGCCCGATTCCCTTCTTTGATTCTCCTACGCTCCACTGGCCTCCGACCCTCTCCCAAGGGTGCAGCACAGCTGGGTCAGTGTTCCCTGTTCCTGGATCTCTCCCAGCGACCAGCTCCTCACTCCAGCTCTCTCCTCAGACCAACTGGAACTAACTAACTAACTCCTGGGACTAACTGACTCCTCCCCTCAGGCCTGGATCTTTTAAAGCAGCCAGTAGAGCTCCCCCTTCAGGTCTGGGGTGGAAGGTGGTGTATGCTGTGTGAACCAAGGTGTAATTCCCTCCTTGCACCGGTGGAGCTTGTGGCAATCCCCTGCAGGGGTGCCACAGAGACTGTACCTTTAAGACCTCCTAATGTCTTTTAGTTGCTCTTTCTTCTAATTCTTTTTTTTCTCCCAACACTGAAGGATCTGTCTGGGGTTATAGAGGGGTATTAATCAGCCTAATTATGTGGTTTCATTTAAGATAGCTTAATTTAACAGTGACTGTATCTTATTTAACAGTGATTGTACCTTAATGCTTCCTGTATGCTGTAATGATTCCACGATACACCATCCAGGCATAGGTGTCATCTACCTAGAATTAACCAGAATGGTTATGTAATATATATTGTTTGTAAACCTGAGTGGACCTATCGTGTGGCCTGTACCTTTAAAGGTACCTTTAAACGCCGCAACTGTGGTGTAGCAACTGAGAGGCAATCGAGATTTCAGTCACGGTTGCCTTGAAATTGCTACGAAGTTGCGGCGTGTAATTTGGGAACCCGCTGGTGATTTTCGAAGTTGCTCCCGGTTGCGGTTTCAGAGCATTGTTCTAAAACCAGAGGCAACTCAGAAGGTGAATTGCCCTGGTTTTGGCGTATGAACGGGCGATAGGGATGGAATCTGCGTCGCCTAGTGATTTCCCAGAGGCGTGCCACAGCGTGCTGGATACCGCACCCCATCAGCAATGATTGGTGGGGGCTACTGTGTTTCCATTGGCTGTCCCTTCACAGGGCGCCATATTTAAAGAGCTGTCCATTCCCACTACACAATTGCAATGGCGTCATGTATTAGCCAGCTTTCCTGCGCAGGCTGGCCAATCATGACGCTATTGCGTTGTCTAATCAGCGTGTTTGGGGCGTGGAATACACAACTCTGTCACGCCTATGTTCTTGCGGCGCTGCACAGGTACGCCCAGATTCCCTTAGTGATTGCGGCGTATGAAGCGGCGATGGGATTCAACCGGATGTTTCCCGCAGGATCAGTTTCAACTTCCGCCCGGATAGTAGCCCTTGTGGTCAACTGAAAATTGGAGGAATTAATTGAAAGAGAGTAAAAAATAAATTTGTCGTGACGCCACCCACAGATTTTGGTGATGTTCACCAGCGCCGCTGTCAGAAAGCCGGGGGTGATGGTATCGCAGCTTAGTTGGTATGGCTCCCTGCAGGTGGAGCTGGATCCCCGGGTCAGGACAGCACGGTACTTGTTGTCGCGGCGCTGGATGTAGGCAGCGCAGCCGCGCAGCGGTTTTTGTAAAAAGGAGACAGGGAGGCCTTGCGACTCTATACTGGTACTTTATTGGAACAGGTTCAGTTGGCACTTTAGGTTACAGCTTTCACAGTCTTTGAATGGGTAGCTGGCCGGGTAGTCGCTGGGGAGGATAAGGTCTTTCCGAGGCTCCCCTAGTTTTCCTTCTTTTGTCTATCCTGCGTCCTGCTGCCTTTACTTGCGCTGCCCTGCACAGCCCGCTTGTCTACCAGGCCCGTTGGGTGCTATGAGGTACCCTTCTTCTCTCTAAGGGGGCTCGAACCGGTTTGGGTGATCCTGGCGGGGCTGCATGTTCTGGACGGGGATGTCGGGGTTGCTGAACTAACCCGCAACTGGCCGGTGTTGACGGCTCAGGGGTGAACTCGCCTGTTCTGTTCCTCTGAGTCGGCACTCCGTTGGTGGACTAGGATTCCACCGGACAATGGAAGATCCGGCATAGGGTTTCCTCTTTCTTTTCCTGGGCCGCCCTTTTCTCTCTCAGGCGCCCTCCCTAGGGGACCCCTCTCTCTTGGGCTCCCTCCTTACTTCGCTCCTCAGTATCGACTACATCCAACTGTGTGACTTCCCGCCTCACCTACTCTGCCCACTGGGTCTCTGTACCACATCATCCCTGGCTCTGAGTGTGTGAGTGCTGGGATGGGAGCCTCATGTCAACTTTACACTCTCTTGCGACAGGAATACTGCACACTCTATTGTGGGTGCAGTACCCCTACTGTGGCACACTGAGCAGTGGGGCGCCACAGAGTCCGGGGCACTGGTTACCAGGTTAGGAAGAGTCCAGTGAGCCTAGAAGCATTCGGGGGTCCACCTTGCCAGGTGGGATTGGAGCCCTTCCGGCTGCGCTCTCAGTTTGGGGTCCTGGCATCCTATGAGCTATCCTGTAGCCCTCTTTCTGCTTTCCCTTGCCTTTGCCCCATATTGCAGACAGCACGAGCCTATCATGGGTACTGCCGGGCTGGTGGCAGCTCCAGACTCTCGCTATGCTGTTGTGCTGCCGGGTCTTTGGTGCGGTTAGGAGACTTGCAACCTCCTGAACTCCAGATTCGGTTGTCAGGACGTACAGTACCACACAACCCAGGACTCTGGCATCCTCTGTTGCGCCTCTCTGGGCTGAGCTCTCGGTAGCTCCACTCCCCAGAGCTCTCTCCTCTGCGTCCTCTCCTTTCCCCCTCCTCAGACTTTCTCTCCGACTAACTCCTCCTTCATGCTTAAAAGAGGGCAGCTCCCCTGAACCTGGGTATAGAGCTGCCCCTTCTGGGCTGGGGTCAGGACTGATGTGTGAATGCTGGTGGTTACCTAGTGTGGTGACCTCCTCCTGCTTCCAAGCATGACATTTCCTCCGGTGAAGGAAGCAATGTCACTTTGGCAACCGGACCACTGGGTGCCATATATACAACTTCAAGAACTTGAATACTATACTAAAACATCAATACAATAACATTGGGGATGATGGAGGAAGTGGAATAGCAGGCCAAAATCTTTATTAATCCATAACTTCACGAACTTTGATACTGTAATAGAACATCAATACAATAGCTATAATATAACTGATGCAGCCAGGGCTATGGGTACTCGGTCACCGGGTCTGCTGAATAGGGAGTCACGGGTGAACGGGATCCGGTGCCGTGTCCTGGTGATCATTTAAACTAGATGTTGATGATGGAGGGAAGGGGGGTATTTACAGGGGATCGTGATGCCACCTTAGTTCCCGGTAAACTGGTATCGGCGCTGCAAGCCGGCCGCTGAGGTGATGGTGGGTGCAGCAGAGTGTGGTGCAGCTCCCTACAGGTGGAGCTATTAACTCAGGGCAGCGGGGGATGGTAATTGTGGATGAGGAGGGTTGTAGTGCTGAATGGTATTGCAGTTCTTACCCCTCCGCTGAGCTGCTGGTGGTGCCGAGTCCTCCGGGCACCGGCGGGAAGAATAACGGAAACCAGTTCAAGTTTAACTCCACTTTACTAGGTACCGGCAGATGGTAAACGATACACGGTACAGTTTGGTTTGCAGGGTGGATGTTGCCAGCTCAGGATTTCCCTTATGGAATCTCTAGATGTCTGCGTTCTTTGTCTTTCAGGGTCTCCTTCCTTTCTCACTTCTACCACCCTCGCAGAGATCCCCCACCAGTCCCCTGATCTCCCACGGTGGGGCACGGGTATCCTTTACCGGTTCTAACAGGGTGGCGCTACCCCCGCCACCGGTACTCGGGCCGTTGCTCCTGTGATCTTGGATCAAGCTTTTGGTCCTGAGGGGAGAGGTACCTTGTGGCGCTGTCAGCAACCCGGTTCCTAGGGCCTGCAGCTCGTCAGTCTGCGGTCAGGGCTAAACTCTTGGCCGCCTCGGCTTCCTGCGTTGCTGGTGTTCCCTCAATGTGACCAGCCGACTCCAACCAGTCTTGGTCCGTTGCCTACTGTCCTGGGTCCCCACTTAAAGATGGGGCTCCCTCCTCTCAGCTGAGCTGTCAGGCCTGACCTTCCTGCCTGCCTTTCCAGCACCGTCTGAGGTAAACTAAACTGTTCCTCAAACTACCCTATCCTAGGCTCCACCCCCACCCTCCTCGGACTTACTAAATTACCGGCCCCCCTATTCTAAGTGATGTGGTCCTATATGGGTGTAAGTACAAACTCCATAAGGTTTAACCCCCAACTGACAACTTTACAGGGAAAAGAAAAACACATTATAGTCACAGTGTAATACTTACCTGTGGCGCTTAGCCGCAGGGGTGCCACACACCCCCTTGGTGAAACACACCTGTCCGCAGGTGTTAAACCAAACCTGGAATAAAGCACGTTTTTATACACATAACAATGAACAGTTCGGGCGTCTCTGCTTAGGAGGCCTGGTTTCACTTAGGCCACCCCCAGGCACTTTCTTTTCCTAACTTGATGTGCATGGGGGATAATCCAGTTCCTCCACCCTTAGTTCACTACCATTGATAACGTATTTACATTTTTATCTATTCTAATAAAACCCTAAGCCAGCTTCCGTCAGTATGTCATCGAAATTACGTCACATCCTGACTGAAGCCGGCTGTCTACCTAAGCAAGATGGCCGACCGTTAGCGATAGCAGGGCTAATACTGCCCCACTCTCGCCATCGGCGGCCTCTCCTGCGCCCCACACCCTCCCGTCTCCCAGCCCTGCCTGCCACACACCCACTCATAAAATAACAAATCATTATGCTCACCTATCCTCTCTCTATCCAGTGTTGCCTCCAATTGCAAGCTCCGTCTGCTTACAGGACCTGTGAAGATGTCACAGAGCATCATCGGGTCACATGACCGTGGTCATGTGACCCGATGATGCTCTGTGACATCATCACAGGTCCTGTAAGCACAAGGACCTTGCTGTGGCAGGCAGCGCTGGATAGAGAGAGGATAGATGAGCATAATGATTTGTTATTTTATGAGTGGGTGTGTGAGTGTGTGCTAGCCCGCAGCCGCCATCCATCCTGCCCCGCACGCTCCATCCTGCACCGCACGCTCCATCCTGCCCCCCGCCACCTGCCCACCGCGCTAACCACTCTGCCCACCGCGCTGCTGCGCTGACCACTCTGCCCACTGCGCTGCTGCGCTGACCACTCTGCCCACCGCGCTGCTGCACTGACCACTCTACCCACCGTGCTGCTGCACTGACCACTCTGCCCCACTGCGCTGCTGCGCTGACCACTCTGCCCACCGCGCTGCTGCGCTGACCACTCTGCCCACCATGCTGCTGCGCTGACCACTCTGCCCACCGCGCTGCTGCGCCCACCGCGCTGCTGCGCCCACCGTGCTGCTGCGCTGACCACTCTGTCCACCACGCTGCTGCGCTGACCACTCTGCCCACCGCGCGCTGCTGCGCTGACCACTTTGCCCACCGCGCTGCTGCGCTGACCACTCTGCCCACCACGCTGCTGCACTGACCAGTCTGCCCACCGTGCTGCTGCGCTGACCAGTCTGCCCACTGCGCTGCTGCGCTGACCACTCTGTCCACCGCGCTGCTGCGCTGACCACTCTGCCCACCATGCTGCTGCGCTGACCACTCTGCCCACCGCGCTGCTGCGCCCACCGTGCTGCTGCGCTGACCTGACCATCTGCCCACCGCGCTGCTGCGCTGACCACTCTGACCCACCGCGCTGCTGCGCTGACCACTCTGCCCACCACGCTGCTGCACTGACCACTCTGCCCACCGCGCTGCTGCACTGACCACTCTGCCCACCACGCTGCTGCGCTGACCACTCTGCCCACCGCGCTGCTGCGCTGACCACTCTGCCCTCTGCACTCACTGCTAACCACTAAGCCACCGTACAGTGCTAGCCACTGAGCCACCGTACAGTGCTAAACACTGAGCCACCGTACAGTGCTAAACACTGAGCGACCAAACTTTGCTAACCACTGAGCCACCGCGCAGTGCTAACCACTGAGCCACCGCGCAGTGCTAACCACTGAGCCACCACGCAGTGCTAACCACTGAGCCACTGCGCAGTGCTAACCACTGAGCCACCGTGCAGTGCTAACCACTTAGCCACTGTGCAGTGCTAACCGCTGAGCCACCGCGCAGTGCTAACCACTCCTCCACCATATACTCTGCTAACCACTGAGCTCTGTATACTCTGCTAACCACTGAGCTGCCGTACAGTGCTCCATCCTCCCTCACCCCGCCGCTTTGTCCTCCATCCTCCTCCTCCCACAGCTCTGTGCTCCGTCCTCCCCCTGCCTGTGCCGTTCCATCCTCCTCCACCGCTTCCTCCTCCTTCCTTTGTCCTCCTCACCCTCCGCCATTCCATCCTCCATCCTCCCCCTGCCTGTGCTTCTCTGTCCTCCCCCACCCCACCTCTTTGTCCTTCATCCTCCTGCCCCCCGCCGCTCTGTGCTCCATCCTCCCCCTGACGCTCCATCCTCCCCCACCCCACCGCTTCCTCTTCCTTCCTTTGTCCGCCTCCCCTCCGACACTCCATCCTCCGTCCTCCCCCTGCCTCTGCTGCTCCGGCCTCCCCCACCCCGCCGCTTTGTCCTCCATCCTCCTCTCCCCTGCCGCTTTTTGCTCTGTCCTCCCCCTGCCTGTGCTGCTCCGGCTTCCCCCACCCACCACTTCGTCCTCCATCCTCCTCTCCCCCATGGCTCTTTGCTCCGGCCTCCCCCTGCCGCTTCATCCTCCCCCTGCCTGTGCCGCTGTATCCTCCCCCACCCCACCGCTTCCTCCTCCTTCCTTTGTCCTCCTCCCCTCCGCCACTCCATACTCCATTCTCCCCCTGCATGCGCTGCTCCATCCTCCCCCACCCCACCGCTTTGTCATCCGTCCTCCTCCTCCCACCGCTCTGTGCTCCGTCCTCCCCCTGCCTGTGCTGCTGCATCCACCTTCACCGCTTCTTCCTCCTTCCTTTGTCCTCCTCCTCTCCGCCACTCCATCCTCCCCCTGCCTGTGCTGCTCCATCCTCCCCCACCTCACTGCTTCATCCTCTGTCCTCCTCCCCCCGCCGCTCTGTGCTCCGTCCTCCCCCTACTGCTGTCCTCCCCCTTCCTGTGCTGCTCCATCCTCCCCCACCCCACCGCTTCCTCCTCCTTCCTTTATCCTCCTCCCCCCCGCCACTCCATCCTCCGTCATCCCCCTGCTGTGCTGCTCTGGCCTCCCCCACCCGCTTCGTCCTCCTCCCCCCCGCCGCTCTGTGCTACATCCTCCCCCTGTCTGTGCCACTCCATCCTCCCCCACCCGACAGCTTCCTCCTCCTTCCTTTGACCTTCTCCCCTCCGCCACTCCATCCTCCATCCTCCCCCTGCCTGTGCTACTCCATCATCCCCCACCCGCCGCTTTGTCCTCTGTCCTCCTCCCCCCTGCCGCTCTGTGCTCCATCTTTCCCCTGCCTGTGCCGCTCCATCCTCCCCCACCCCACTGCTTCCTCCTCCTTCCTTTGTCCTCCTCCCCTCCGCGACTCCATGCTCCGTCCTCCCCCTGCCTGTGCTGCTCCGGCCTCCCCCACCCCGCTGCTTCGTCCTCCATCCTCCTCTCCCCCGCCGCTCTGTGCTCTATCCTCCCACTGCCGCTCTGTCCTCCCCCTACCGCTCTGTCCTCCCCCTGCCTGTGCCGCTCCATCCTCCCCACTGCTTCCTCCTCCTTCCTTTGTCCTCCTCACCTCCGCCACTCAATCCTCCATCCTCCCCCTGCCTGTGCTGCTCCGTCCTCTCCCACCCCGCCGCTTCATCCTACATCCTCCTCCCCTTCGCCGCTCTGTGCTTCGTCCTCCCCCTGCCGCTCCGTCCTCCCCCTGCCTGTGCCACTCCATCCTCCCCCATCCCACCACTTCTTCCTCCTTCCTTTGTCCTCCTCACCTCCGCCACTCTATCCTCCATCCTCCCCCTGCATGTGCTGCTCCGTCCTCCCCCACCCCGCAGCTTCATTCTGTCCTCCACCCCCCAGCCGCTCTGTGCTTCATCCTCTCCCTGCCGCTCCGTCCTCCCCCTGCCTGTGCCACTCCATCGTCCCCCACCCCACCGCTTCCTCCTCCTTCCTTTGTCCTCCTCCCCTCTGCCACTCCATCCTCCGTCCTCCCCCTGCCTGTGCTGCTCCGTCCTCCCCACCCCGCCGCTTCGTCCTCCGTCCTCCTTCCCCCTGCCACTCTGTGCTCCATCCTCCCCCTGCCGCTCCTTCCTCCCCCTGCCTGTGCTGCTACATCCTCCCACACCCCGCCCTTACCTCCTCTGTCCTCCATCCTCCTCCCCCCTGCTGCTCTGTCCTCCCTCCTCCCCCCTGCCACGCCGTCCTTTCCCCGCCGCTCATTCTTCAAAGTTCCTCCCCATTCCGCCCTCACCGCCTTCCCCATGCAATCTCTATTTCTGTATTCTAGAATACCCGATGCGTTAGAATCGGGATACCATCTAGTTTGTAAATAAATAGGTAAATAGTGATGAGCGAGTACTAAAATGCTCGGGTGCTCGAAGCTCGGGCCGAGCATCCCAAGATACTCGTGTACTCGGCCCGAGCACCGAGTCCAATGTTATCCTATGGGAGACCTGAGTATTTTTATGAAATGACTGCCGGCAGCATGTAGAAACCCTAAAAATGTCACAAAAGTCTCAGAAGAGCGCTCAAATGACATGGCAACACCATGGGGAAGATCCCTGTAAGCATTTCTCACTCAAAAGTCACAGCTGTGAACAATGTTGTCCGAGTTTCGCGCCAGTTTTACGGAGTCACCAGAAAACCTTCCAAAATGACACCAAAATGAATATTCAGGGTGGAAAAGTTAAGGGCACATACCCAATAGTGAGATACAGCTGGTGTATGTTACTTTTTGTGATTACATGAAAGATTTTACGTGAAAACATTGTGCGGCACTCCGATGTCCCTGAGAAGAGACGTACATGAAGGCCTCTTGACATAATGTGCCTATTTCAGGAAGTGGGTCTATTGTAGTATTTTCCTTTCCAAGGGCAGTCCAAAATTGGGAGGTTCACCAATGCCTCTGGATAGAGACGTGCATGAGGGCCTGTAAACCTGAAGTGCCCATTGTAAGGAAGTGGGTGTATTGTAGTATAGCCCTTTGGCAGGGCAGCCAAAAATTGGGAGGCTCCACATTGTCCCTGGATAGAGACGTGCAGGAGGGCCTGTAAACCTGACGTGGGTGTATTGGAGTATAGCCCTTTGGCAGGGCAGCCAAAAATTGGGAGGCTCCACATTGTCCCTGGATAGAGACGTGCAGGAGGGCCTGTAAAGCTGAAGTGGATGTATTGGAGTATAGCCCTTTGGCAGGGCAGCCAAAAATTGGGAGGCTCCACATTGTCCCTGGATACAGACGTGCAGTAGGGCCTGTAAACCTGAAGTGGGTGTATTGGAGTATAGCCCTTTGGCAGGGCAGCCAAAAATTGGGAGGCTCCACATTGTCCCTGGATAGAGACGTGCAGGAGGGCCTGTAAACCTGAGTGCCCATTGTAAGGAAGTGGGTGTATTGTAGTATAGCCCTTTGGCAGGGCAGCCAAAAATTGGGAGGCTCCACATTGTCCCTGGATAGAGACGTGCATGAGGGCCTCAAAACATTTTTCCCATTGAAAAGGAGCGGGTCTCCTGTTGTTGTAATGCCCATTCTAAAAGAATGGGTGAAAAAATGTACCATTGGGGGTATACCTGAAACAACAGCCTAACTATTGTAACGGTCATGATGGTGGCACATGAGGAGAAGGAGGAGCACTCCAGCGATTAGCCACAGTCCAGAAGTGTGTACCCATGGGTGAGTGTTGGTACATGGCAAAATCCCATTACAAAATTTAAATTCCGCTGTCATTTGTTGGTGGTGTGGTGAAGTCTGGCCCAATCCAACCCTTGTTCATCTTGATCAGAGTCAGCCTGTCAGCATTTTCAGTTAACAGGTGGGTGCGTTTATCAGTAATGATTCCACCTGCGGCACTGAAAACACGCTCTGACAAAACGCTAGCGGCAGGGCAGGCCAGGACTTCCAAGGCGTAGAGAGCCAATTCATGCCACGTGTCCAGCTTGGAGACCCAATAATTGTAAGGCACAGAGGAATGTCGCAGTACAGTTGTTCGATCTGCAAGGTTGTCATATATGATACAGTCTATATAGAGTCTAATGCATGGGTATAATGAGACACATGAGACATACGCATCTTAAGCAGCTCTTGTATTGCTTCATACAAGTTAGTGCATCAGCAGGATAAAGTAAATGCAAGTTGCAGAAGGCAAACAACCAAGGACATCAGAGCATTAAAGCATAGTACAAGTCATTCAGTCTATTACTTTCCTGTCAGATGTTGCTGGCAAATAGGAAGCTTCTGTGTCCATAAATGATTCCAGGCAGAGTGAATCCAGGCTTCAGAGAGCAAGACACAAACTGGTTTCAGACCTGATTCAGGAGCACAGGTAAATCATCTGAAACTGATTAAAAGGGCAATTGGCAAGGAACAGGGCAGGGACATCAAAGCTGAGGACTCCATCTTGTTTGAGGGCAAAAGTCAATGCACATGACAGGAAACAAGATGGCCGACAAAATACACTAAATGCAAACATAACAACAGATATAGCAAAAAAGACTGAAAACCTTACATTACACCCCCCTTAGGGACAGCCTCTGGATGGCCCCAGGCCAGGCTTTCCCGGGTACCTCCGATGGAACTGGCGGAGTAACCGAGGAGCATGGAGATTGGAGGCCGGCTCCCACGAGTTGTCCTCTGAAGAATAGCCCTGCCACTTTACCAGGTATTGCACCCCGTTTCTACGCAACCTGGAGTCCAGGATCTTTTCCACGACAAACTCCTCCTGGCCATCGATGAGTACCGGAGCAGGAGGGGAAGAAGAACGACCAGGGAATGAATTGGGAGTCACAGCCTTTAGTAGAGAAACGTGAAACACGGGTGAATCCTCATAGATCTTGGAAGTTGAAGGCGACAGGCAACGTTACTGACGAGCTTATTAATCTTATAGGGCCCAACGTACTTATGACCCAATTTGGACGATGGTACTCTCAATTTGAGGTTCTTAGTAGACAGCCAGACCAAATCTCCTACCTTGAAGGTTGGTGCAGGTTTACGAAACCTATCTTCCGCTTTTTTATACCTGTCCTGAGCGGATTCCAGATTCTCTTTAAGCAGATCAAGATTCTGTTGTAGAGAGGTGATTCTGTCGGCCACAGCTGGGAGAGGTGTATCTATGGGAAGTCGAGGAAGGATGTTAGGATGATAACCCAAATTGGCATAAAAGGGTGACTGCTTGGTGGAAGCGCTCTGTGAGTTGTTATAAGAGAATTCAGCCAGTGGGAGCAAATCCACCCAGTCATCTTGTAGGTGGCAGATAAAACAGCAGAGATACTGTTCTAGGGTCTGATTAGTCCGCTCGGTTTGTCCATTCGTCTGTGGATGAAAGGCAGAAGACAGGTTAACTTTGATGTCCAACGCAGCACAGAAATGCTGCCAAAACTTTGAAGTGAATTGCACCCCTCGATCAGATACAACCTCATCCGGTACGCCATGCAGGCGAAACACGTTTTGAATGATTAAGTCCGATGTGTGTTTCGCAGTGGGTAGACCCACACACGGAATAAAATGGGCTGCCTTTGTTAACCGATCCATCACCACCAGAACTGTGTTCTTCCCTTGAGAGGTTGGCAACTCCACAATGAAGTCCATAGATATGGATCCCCATGGACGGGATGGAACGGGTAGGGGTTGTAATAGCCCCGTAGGCGAAGATCGTGGAGTCTTGCATCTGGCACAGACTTCGCAAGAAGTGACGTAACCTAGAACGTCTCTTCTGTATGTGGGCCACCAAAAGAAGCGAGACAGGAATTCTTGAGTCTTCAGAACTCCTCTATGCCCCGCTATCTTAGAATCGTGGACGAGTTGCAGTACTCTCACCCTGACTGCTTCAGGAATATACAGGCGTTGCCCCTGAATCCACACACCGTTCTTATATACAAGACTTACTTCACAAGACGGTTGTGCCAGCCAAGGATCCGTATGGTATGCTTCCTTGATGTCGTTAAGCAAGTCTTGATTATGAATCACTCCCAGGAACCTGGAATCAGAAATAACAGTCTTACGAGACGTGAGTGGAATGGTCTCAGTTGAGTGGAGTCTAGACAACGCATCGGCCTTTCCATTACGCGATCCTGGCCTATATGAGATAACAAAACTGAATTGGTTTAAGAAAAGACTCCAACGAGCCTGGCGAGGAGTCAAGCACTTAGCCGATCTGATAAACTCAAGATTGCGGTGGTCAGTCATCACGATTATCTGCTGTGCAGCTCCCTGAAGGTGGTGTCTCCATTCCTTGAAGGCTGCGATGATGGCCAACAATTCTCTATTACCCACGTCATAGTTCCGTTCTGCAGGAGACAACCGCCGGGAAAAGAAAGCACAGGGATGTAAGACTTCTTTCTCACCTGTCCTCTGGGAGAGGATAGCTCCGATGGCACTGTCTGAGGCATCCACCTCTATTATGAAGGCAAGTTCAGGGTTAGGATGCACCAGAATAGGTGCCGTGGTGAATTTCTCTTTCAAACGGGAAAATGCTTCTTGAGCCTGGGGGGTCCAGGTAAAAGCAGAATTCTTGCGGGTAAGCCGCGTAATGGGACACACTACCTCAGAAAAGTTCCTGATAAAACGCCTGTAGAAATTAGCAAACCCTATAAAGCGCTGGACCTCCTTCACATTCTTGGGGACTGGCCAGTCTTTAATGGCTTGGATCTTACTCTCATCCATACTAATTCCTCGTGATGACATTACATACCCCAGAAATTGGATCTCCGTCCGATGGAATTCGCACTTTTCCAGTTTGATATACAGATGGTTTTGTTGCAGGCGTTCTAAGACCATCTTCACATGTCTGTGATGCTCCTCTGTGGAATTAGAAAAAATCAAAATATCATCCAAATAAATGACAATGAATGTATCCAGGAGGTCCCTAAAAATGTCATTCACCAAATGTTGGAAAGTTGCTGGAGCATTACATAAACCGAACGGCATTACTAGGTATTCAAAGTGTCCGTAGCGTGACCTGAAAGCTGTCTTCCATTCATCCCCAGGTCTAATGCGGACCAAGTTATAGGCCCCACGGAGATCCAACTTAGTAAAGAGTTTTGCATGCCGTACTCTCTCCAATAATTCAGGGATCAACGGTGTGGGTAACTGTTTCTGATCGTGATTTTATTGAGCTCCCGATAGTCTATACAGGGCCTAAGAGATCCATCTTTCTTCTTCACAAAGAAGATTGGTGCACCAGCAGGAGATGAAGAGGGGCGTATGAAGCCCTTGGCTAGATGTTCGTCTATATAGTCCTTTAGAGCCTTTAGCTCAGGCCCTGCCATAGAGTAAATCTTGCCAAAAGGTATTCCTGCACCTGGTAACAGGTCTATCGACAGTCATATGGACGGTGAGGGGGTAGCAGGTCTGCGTTCCTTTTGTCACACACGTCAGCATACTCACGGTATATTGCTGGTAGCTCAGAGACTGATGTTGGTCCTTTAGGAATGGAGCAGACTGAAGCTTCTGGACTTATCTGTTTCTCCGGAAAGTGCAGTTCTTTAGTTTCCCAGTTAATCGTAGGATTCTGAGCCTGCAGCCACGGCAGTCCTAGAATAATAGGGAAATGAGGAGAAGAGATGAGCATAAATGACAGACTCTCTTGATGGTCATTACCCATGAGGACCTTTAAGGGCTCTGTCTCCTGATCCACTGGTCCAGAGTTTAACAGTGAGCCATCCACGGTCTCCATCTGTACAGGAGTAGCCTTCTTTACTGAACGTACACCAAGTTTCTCGGCGAAGGAGATGTCCATAAGATTGCCGCTTGCCCCTGAATCAATCATAGCAGAGGTAGATACCCAGACAGAGTGAACCCTGAGCTTGAGGGGAATAAAGCAATGAGAATTGTTGTGCTTACAACTCAGCTGGGAAACCGCTGAAAAAACCTGAAAAACTGCTGCAGTGATGCGTGCATCGGGCTCAGAGATAACAGAGTTCAAGTCTGAGTAATCAATGTCTGTATCCTCTACTCTCTCTGGGGTCTGTGGTTCGGACCTGACAGAACCCCTCTCACAGCACTCGCAGTGTATGATGGCTGCAGTTGTCTTACGAGAACGACTGGGGCAGTTTATAATGAAATGTCCTGACTTACCGCAATAGAAACACAGATTTTCCTTTACTCGATGTTCCTTACGTGCATCACTGACCCGTCTCTGTAAAGAGTCCACCTGCATAGGCTCAGGTTCAGGTTCTCGTATAATCCTGCTCAAGGACTCCTTAGCTGGAGAGGGAGGAAATAAATGATTAGTGCGCTTTATCTCCGACCATCTCTCCTGTCTGCGTTCAGTAAGCCGAGCATAGATCCGAATATAGTAGTTGATAAAATCTCCTAATGCTGTAGGTGGGTCGGCACGAGCGAGTTCGTCCTTAATCACAGAGGATAATCCTTTCCGGAAAACCGACTTTTAGCGGAGCTATCCCAAGTGGTGTCGAGGGCCCATCTCCGGAACTCCAAAGCATACTCCGCTACCGAGCGCTTACCTTGGCTTAAAGTTAACATGGCTGATTCCGCTGTAGCACCGCGGTTTGGATCATCGAATACCTGCCCCATAGCTGAAATGAAAGCATCAAGATTATTTAGACAGTCATCGTCAGTCTCAATTAGGGGGTTTGCCCATGTGAGAGCTTTGTTGGAGAGCAGCATAATTATTGTCAGTACTTTAGATCGCTCAGTAAGGAACTGTGGCGCATGAGCTGCAAAGAACAGTTTGCATTGATTAATGAATCCCCTGAATTTTTCCCGTTCACCGCCAAAGCGGAATGGTGGTAGCTTGGGGATTCCAATACCCGGGGTTGAAGTTGGGGTGTGGACTTGTCCCTCTAGAACCTCAATCCGGGTTCGTAAGTCCTGTGTGGTTTGTCCGAACACCTGCAGATTATGATCACCGCGATCCCGCAGGCTTGCAAAGCTGGCCTTCAATGCCTGTAGGTCAGCAAGGATTGAATCCGTCACTTCGCACAGATGTTTAACGGGGTCCTCCATATTCCCAGAAGCTGTACGGCAGAGAGGCTGGAAAGGAAGAAAAGGAGCACAATAGTGTTTACCTGTGGTAACACTCCTGACTTAAAAGAAGGGAATGTGCTCACCTGGAAAGGTTGTGAGAAGCCACAACCACTATCATCACATATATCGATATCTCGGATCCACGGTCTGCAGCGGCTCCCCAATGACAAAGATCCAGAAATCTCTATGCAGGTGGCAGCAGATGCAGTACTGTCCCAGACCAGCAGACTCTATTATGGCTCCTGAATCTGTCATATATGATACAGTCTATATAGAGTCTAATGCATGGGTATAATGAGACACATGAGACATACGCTTCTTAAGCAGCTCTTGTATTGCTTCATACAAGTTAGTGCATCAGCAGGATAAAGTAAATGCAAGTTGCAGAAGGCAAACAACCCAGGACATCAGAGCATTAAAGCATAGTACAAGTCATTCAGTCTATTACTTTCCTGTCAGATGTTGCTGGCAAATAGGAAGCTTCTGTGTCCATAAATGATTCCAGGCAGAGTGAATCCAGGCTTCAGAGAGCAAGACACAAACTGGTTTCAGACCTGATTCAGGAGCACAGGTAAATTATCTGAAACTGATTAAAAGGGCAATTGGCAAGGAACAGGGCAGGGACATCAAAGCTGAGGACTCAGGAGATCCAAGATGGCCGAGATCCAGGAAGGATGCATGTGAAGAAGCTCCTGCTACCTGATCCTCAATCACAGGCATCCGCGGCTCTGGGGGTGCTATTTGGCCTCCATTCATCCCTAAATCATCTGCTGCCTCATCCCAGCACACCAAGCTGGGCTTATTTTTACCTGTCTACCACCTCAAGCTCTCATTTTGGCCTGACTGTGTGACCTCCCCCTCACAGAGCTGTGCTGCCACAAGGAGCTCTGCCACCTGCTCTTACAGGGACTTTCTATCTGTCCTCGGGTGCACACTCTGCACTGTGTCTCCTCCAGCAGCTGCAACCACAGACTGGCTCACACAAACAGAATGGAGCTGGGCTGCTGATATCTGACACTCCAGGAAGCAGTGAGGAGCCTTTGCCGGGACCTGCTATTTGAGAAGTCACTGGAGTGGTAAGTGAAAGACAGCTCCTGCAGAGATAATGGTGACTCAGGAAAGTTAACCCTCGCTGGCACACATAACACAGTGTAAGTGCTATCAGGAAACATTCCCACTCAGAGGAAGGTTATTAACAATCTTGGCCACACATTGAGCAGCAACAGGGCTGAGATACAGAGCTAAGACCAAATAGACTGTGCCTGGATGAGTGGAGGGGAGAGAAGCTCCCTCAAGGCTGCTCGGTATTGCACTTTTGCAAGAGACTAACATCATCCCTTACAATCTCCTGGCTCTACAACACCTTGGCCCATACAGGACCCTGTCTCTCTGATCTCAGAGTATATTCTAGTGGCTGGCACCATAAACTATCTTTGTGGGGACACCTGATCTGCTGTAACCCGCTGCAATTTGGGTAACACTGTTGTGCTGTCAGGATCTGCTCCCACTACAGAAGATTTTTTTTATTCAAACCACCCAAAGGGTAAAAGGCCCTCCAAACTAGAGATTACTTCAAAACAAAGATTCAATAGGAGTAAGGCCAAATCAATTGCAATATCATTTATTAAAAAAACAACAAAACACTGTGTAAAATGACAATGTCAAATGGTACGCAGTAGGAAGACCACATGAAACAATTAAGACCTAAAAGCTTAATCATCAGGTATACCAAACCTGGTATACCAAGGGTCTCCTTGTGAAGAAGCTGGTGCGAAACGCGTCAGGGGGCGGTCGCAGTAAGGTAATATGGACCCATGATTGTAACTTATACTGACTCCTTACCTTTGGTATACTGATGTACCCAGTTTTGGGGCATTTATTATTTGTAACTCCACTTGTGGTTTGGTATACCTGATGATTAAGCTTTTAGGTCTTAATTGTTTCATGTGGTCTTCCTACTGCGTACCATTTGACATTGTCATTTTACACAGTGTTTTGTTGTTTTTTTAATAAATGATATTGCAATTGATTTGGCCTTACTCCTATTGAATCTTTGTTTTGAAGTTCCCACTACAGAAGATCCTACTCCTCACTGACCCCCACCCTTACTTGTAGGACTGCAGCATCACTGCCTCACAACTCCTGCAGCATTCAGACTTATCAGTTCTATTGTTAACCCCTGCAGTGCTAGACGCCACCTGGGCCTGTAGTGCTATATCTTCTGGATCTCCACACGTGCTTTATTCCTCTATTTCTCTGATACTACGGATACATAACGTCATGTGAAGCATCATGTATACTCAGTAGAGACTAACGGGTTATAAGAATCCCATAAGAATCAACTCCCACTTCCGGTTCCAGCGCTGTGCTGATGGCTGCCTGAAATGAGGGCTCCTGTCCCTGAGCCGACAATCCGTCACAATCACCGGGTTTAAGGAGCCATCCGGGCCATATCCACGCTGGCGTCCACTCCCCGTACCACAGGGACTCTGGACAGATACATATTGAGGAGTACGGGCGGAGAGGAGACTGTCACCTGGCGCATCACGAGGCCGAGCGGGACACAGCTTAAGATGGGGCGGAAGTGCGAGCCAGCGCCGCCAAAACGAAAGAACACAGCCGTGCTGCCAAATCCTCCGGGGGGCGAGGAGGCCAGACTGGAGGTACCGCCAGGAGCAGACCAGATCCGCCGGCGAGAGGTTTGAACGGGGGATCGTCTCCCGCTTCGGGAGTGGGCGAGACGCAGCCTAGGAATAACAATAGTAATGGCGGACAACGAGGGGGGACCTCCGGTGGTGAAATGGGGGACCCAGCCTCCTGTATGCACACTGTGGATGTGCAATCCTTAGCTAAAGAGGTCGCACCATACCTTGCGGCTGATCTGAAAGCGGCGGTCAAGGAAGCTGTAGCAGAAGTGATTCAGGATCTACAGCGCACGGTATCAGCTCAAGGGGACCGGCTGCAAGAGGCAGAACGTAGATTGGGAGAAGCTGAAGACAGAATTCTGCGCTTGGAAGAGCAGGTGGCGGGCTTGCAAAAGCAGGCGGTGTACTCGGAAACAAATTAGATGATTTGGAAAACCGGTCCGCCGGAATAATCTGCGTTTGGTGGGTCTACCTGAATCCATCTCACCTGGTCAACTGGACGCTATCTGGGAGGTGGAACTGCCAAAGGTGCTGGGTATGCAACATAAATGCAGAGTTGAGCGCTCGCACCGAGTGGGCCCGCCACGGGACCGCAAGACAACCCGAGACAAGCTATTGCAAGATATCTGGACTACAAGGACAAAGAAACACTACTGAGGGAGTACAGGTCCAGAAGGCTCCCATTGATAGTGGGTGGCCACAGAGTCAGGTTATATGAAGACTTTTCGGCTTCAGTGGCACGTAAGAGGAAACTGTTCAGTCCAGCCTGCTCCCTGCTTTTTAAACAAAACTGCGCTTCCAACTAGCGTTTCCAGCTATACTCAGGTTTCGGGATCCAAAAGGTGTCCTGAAATCATTTACAGACAGTGCTGCAGCGATGCAATTTATTCAAGGTTGTGCTTCCTTTGGGTTTCATCGTCGCACGCCAGAGAACGGGAATTCCCCAAGATCCCAGACACAACGCTCGTACGCTGACGCTGTTACAGAGAAAATGGTTCCTGGAGGACGCGATAGTTACTCTGACAACGCAAATTGGACAACGCAACAGCGTCGCAGGCGTAATCATCGCTCCAGTGAGGAAGCCTCATCTAGAGACCAATGCACGGCGACAATACTGGACTCAGCTGAGATTGGGAACGCATCGGACGTGTGACACAGCAAGGAAGGATTGCTTTACAAGTTGTGACTTCCCTATGATGATCTTGGCATCTTATCCCTGAGGATCCATGGACAGACCGATGCTAATGGATAGCCATGTCTACTAAAGCTACTGGCAAGCGTTGGTTCCCATTTTCAATCCTCCCTCTCTGCTTTTTTGTTTCCGCTCATATGACGTTCCCACTTCACTCCCGTACATCTATATGTACTCCATATACTTTCTCACCGACTCAATCTCAATCTTGAACTTAAACCTCTTCATCCCCTTTTCATCCCTCTCATATACATATTTCTACACACTCCCTTCCCCTCCTCTATTCCCCCACATTCACACAATTACTCTCTTGCCTCTGACTTCTATTTCCACATCCTCCTCTTCCCCCCCCCCCCGGTATTCCCCCCCTCTCCTTCCCCCCTCCACCTCGCAAATTCTCCCTCTCATTCGCTCTCCTATATGTCCCACTTTCCTCCTCTTCTTTCATTTCTCCCCTTCCTTTCTTTTCTCTACCTTTATCTCTCTTCATCTCTCTTTTTACGTGAATATCATATGATGAGAAGTTCACTCCATAGTCTGATTGCCCTAATGTGCCTCCCTTACTACTGGTGTTGTTTTTTTTTTTCTCTTTCTCTTTTTCTTTTCTTTTCTTTCTGGGAAGGGATGTATATTATATCTGAAGTTGGGGGTATGTATAAGCTTACATGTCCAAGGCAACATATACCAATTCAACGGCCTTCTTGGAATGGTTCCGTATATGTGAATATCAGGCGTAAGGCTCAGGCGGGCCGCGTCAGCACAGAAAAAAGGAAGCCATGGGGTTAAGGAAAGACATTTTCCCGAGAGGAAACTTGTTTGTTGAAGTTCCCATCTCGTGTGCCCGGCATGGTCGGGTGATGACTAATAAGGGGAGGGTTGTTTGTTTCAGTTTATTTTTTGTGGTTGTGTTGTTGCTCCCAATAGGTTTATTACTCCAAGTATATAGTGCTGTATCATTGGATGCTCTGATTTCCCAACACATGAAATGGGTACTATACTATCTAGTCGTCAATCCGAGACTCTGGGGTGGGCTGGGTGCCTACTTTTCTCCTCATGACGTTATGAAAAATGGTTAGAGTAATAACCTGGAATGTTAAGGGGCTTAGGTCCCCCAATAAGAGACATATGGTGCTTAGACATCTGAAAAGACTTAAGGTGGACATTGCCCTTTTACAGGAGACACATCTTAGGCAACATGAGTTACATTACATGCAAAAGCAATGGGTGGGAGCGGGATGGATTTCAGGTGCACAAGACCGTAAAGCTGGGGTATTAATACTAGTTAACAAACATCTAGCTCATACTGAGGTATCGGTATCTAGAGACCAAGAGGGGAGGGTACTACATTTAGTCCTGGAAGTAAAGGCTCAACGGTTAAGTCTATATAACATCTATGCTCCAAACGGCCCGCGGGGTCAGTTCCTTAGAGATTTACAGACGAGGTGGTTGGAGGATAGTGAACCAAATGTAATAATTGGAGGCAACTTTAATGAAGTAATGACTGAAGATTTGGATAGGAGGAGGGATACCTACGGGACTTCCAGTCTTATAGGAGCACCTAGGCGGGGAGGAGCATTAGCTGACATGGTGAGGTCTTTGGGTTTGGCAGATGTGTGGCGAACTCTACACCCACAGGAGTTGGAATATACTCATTACTCGTACCCCCACTCGTCTTGGTCACGATTAGATATGTTCCTGGCGAATACGAAAATGTTGCGATCCATAGAGGGTGCAGAGATTGAGCCAATGGTCATCTCAGACCACAGTCCGGTGTCTTTGGACATCCTTGATGTTCAACCTAAAGGATCGGACATCCTGTGGCGCTTTCCCTCACATCTGTCGAAACTGGGAGACTTTAGGACCAGACTTAAAGAATGGTGGCTTGAGTTCTCGAGAGATAACACGGCCCACAAAGATGACCATACGTTGTTCTGGGGAGCGGGGAAGGCAGTGGTTAGAGGACAAATTATTGCTCATACTTTAACACAAAAGAAGAAGCTGACAGAACAGTACTCAGTGGCCAGCGCGAAAGTCACAGACGCTTACAGGACATTCCGCCTCACATGTAATCAGTCCGACAGACAGAAATGGACAGAGGCGAGGAAAGATTTTGACAGATCGGCAGAGACCAGGGAAATCATGATACGTGGTCAGCTGGACGTGGATCTAAATAGATTTGGCGATAAGGCGGGAAGTTACTGGCGAACCTGGCTAGGGGTCGCAGATTACCTAATCCGATTATGGGACTACGTCGTCAGGGTGGGGAAGTGGTTACTAGCCCAAGAGACATTAATAATGTACTGGGAGACTTTTACCGAAAGCTTTACAGAGTACAGGGAGAACAAATGTCGGGAGGAGAAGATTGGTTACGAAAGATACACCTTGACTCGATCTCGGAAGCAGATCTGGACGTTCTTAACAAACCCATATCGGAATCCGAGGTCGACTCAGCCATCAGGAAATTGGGTACTAATAAGGCACCAGGCCCAGACGGTTATACGGGGGAGTTTTATAAAATCCTGAGAGAGGAGGTGACCCCAACACTGACGGGGATGTTTAATAGATTTACCATGGGTGACCCTATACCTGACGACACGAATATGGCCTATATTAAATTGTTGCCCAAAGGAGATAAAGATAGAGAAAATCCGGCAAATTACAGGCCTATATCTCTCGTAAATGTGGACCTTAAACTTCTATCTAAAATAATGGCAGACAGGCTGGCCCAGGTCCTCCCAGAACTCATTGAGGCTCACCAATCTGGGTTTGTTAAAGTGCGTTCCGCAGTGACTAACATCCGCAAGGCGTTATTGGTGTTGGACGTGGTGCGAAATAGTGCCAGCCAGGAGGGAAAGATCCGGCCATGGTCACCTTGGACGCAGAAAAGGCGTTTGATAATGTCCGGTGGCCATGGCTGGATCTGGTTATGAATAGAATGGGCATAGAGGGCAGATTTCGTAGCTTTATTTCTAATCTTTATTCTAACCCTACTGCGAGGGTGCACACCCCGGGCTTCCTGTCACCGAAATTTCCGCTACAGAAAGGGACTCGGCAGGGTGCCCACTATCGCCTCTATTGTTTAATATAGCCCTGGAGCCCCTGGCGAGATACATTAATAATGCTAGCCCATTTTCAGGAATTAAAGTGGGACGCTGCGAGGTGAAATCTGCTCTGTTCGCAGATGATATCGTTCTCTTTTTGGATAACCCGGAAAGTGATCTGCCTATGTTGATTAGGGGCATTGAGTCATTTGGAATCTTTGCGGGGTTTTTCTTAAACAGATGAAAATGCGAAATACTGAGTATTAGAGGGGGGGGAGCTTTAAGGGAAACTGCGAACGCATTGGGAATTCCGTTGGCCAACTCTCACATCAAATACCTAGGGATCCAGTTAGGCAGGACACCGAGCCAGGTCTACACCCTTAATTACTCCCCACTTTTTGACAAAATTGAACAGGAACTGAAAAGGTGGGCAAATCTTCCACTTTCCCTGTTGGGTCGATGTCATTTAGTAAAAATGGTAAGTTTTGCCCGACTTCTCTATCCTTTACAAACGATTCCCCTACTGTTGAAACATGTTGACGTACGTAGGATTAACAGGGCATTCTCCACGTTCGTGTGGAAGGGAAAGAGACCTAGACTTCGTCTGGGTACGTTGATGCTACCGCGAGCTGAGGGGGGTACGAACTTACCTGACTTGAGGGGTTATAATCTGGCATGTTTGCTGCGGCACGTAGTAGAGTGGATCACAGTTGCTAACAGATATTCTGCTGGCCCACTTGAGGTGGAATTCTGTGCCCCTTGGGACCGTTGTTCCCTCCTACATTCATCCCTAGCAAGCATTCCGCCTCATATCAAGTCAGCCGTTGTCTGCAAGGACACAATTGCGGCATGGAAGGCGGTCAGGAAGAAATGTGGCCTGTCCTGGAGGGTCTCTAAACATCTTAATCCATGGGCCTTCCCTGACTTTACTATGGGACGTGACAACGCACTATTCAGAGACTGGAGAAGGAAGGGGGTGTTGAAGATGGGCGATCTGCTACATAAGACGGAAGGACGTTGGATGACGGGGTTGGAGATTCTGGGCAATTTTGGACTGGGGGGGACACAGGGTCTCCAATATATGCAAATAAAAAATCACGTCATGGCACGACTACGTGATGTATCCAAGGAACTGTCCCCAAACGTTTGTGACAGGCTAATTAACATGGAATCTTCGCAGCTGAGCATCTCTTCCATATATAGGGAACTTAGGGTCATTCTGTCACCGAGTGGGGACTCGGGATTGTTCTCCATGTGGAGGAGATATTTGGAGGATGACTCAGTGCAGGACAGTATTTTGACAGGGTGGGATAAAGTACGGCGCTATATTTCCAGTGAACAGTGGAGAGATTCACATTTCCGCATCATTCATGCGATGGTATACGGATTTAACTTCCCGCGTTCTGTATCCAATCCAGATCGCCTACTTAATTGCCCGAAATGTCAGCGGGAAAAAACTGATATGATACATGGTATATGGAAATGCCCTAAGGTCCAAGTATTCTGGAGCATGGTAGATGCCCTGCTCTATAGTTACTGTAAATATCACTATGCTATGGAACCCTCGAAATGGATATTCCAGGATTTGGAGACGCCTGGGAGTCACAGAGGGGCCTTGCGTTTGGCTCATGTCCTTATGCTGTTAGCGAAACGCCTGCTACTCCTTTTCTGGCTACGACCGGATTTACCGGGAGAGTCTGACATGGTGATGGGCTTGGACAGAGCGCTGGAAATAGATAGATGAGAGGTGCTAAGAGATAAGGAGGCGATGATGGTGGCCTTCATGGAGAAATGGAGGAGCTTCATAGAAGCCAAGACCTCAGGGAAAGCGATACATCATATCATGGTCCCACTTAAAGACACTTCATGGTACCTTCTGGAGGAATTAGGGGGGACTTTGGGACGACTAGATGTAGGATAAGAAATATGTTATAGGGGAGTAAAGATAGGGACTCACACTTACAGATAGATTTATAAGATGGCAAGGTCTCGTACATCCACCGCTGGAATATAAACGGTATTAGATATTGAGACACAAAGCCTTGAATAGGTGGTATTGGAGGGGTCCTTGCCCATACCTTGCGGCACTTGGATATTACTTGGAGATTTGGGAGCATTGTGGTTTTTGTTATATGATAAATCACACCGATTTGACATGCAAAAATGTATATATTAATGTTTGTTTAATTTTTGTATGATTGTCTTGCTCTGATTTTGTATATTATGATTATACCGAATGTAAACTATTTTTGTTGGAAGAAAACTTTGGTGGAAAATTGAATAAATATGATGTTTCAAAAAAAAAAAAAAAGCTGAGGACTCCATCTTGTTTGAGGGCAAAAGTCAATGCACATGACAGGAAACAAGATGGCTGACAAAATACACTAAATGCAAACATAACAACAGATATAGCAAAAAAGACTGAAAACCTTACAAAGGTACTCTTTCAGCATCTGGCCAAACTTAGCATTTCTTGTGGCACTACCCCGCACCTCAGGGCTGTGGTACGTGAGGGGCTGAGAACACTGTCCCACATCGTAAAGACTGTTCCCCTACCTCTGGCGGATTGGACTTGTGCCCCTCTTGGCCGTACGCCTTGGTTGTCCACCGATTCCTGACCTATGCCGCTTGCATTTTGTGAGGGGAATGCTTTGCCTACTTCCGTGACTATGGCCTTCTGGAACTGCTGCATTTTGGCTGACCTCTCCGCCTCAGGAATGAGAGACATAAAGTTCTCCTTGTAGCGTGGGTCTAAGAGTGTTGCCAACCAGTACTGATTGTCGGCCAGGGTGTTCTGAACGCGAGGGTCACGAGCCAGGCAGCTTACCATAAAGTGAGCCATGTGCGCCAGACTCTTAACAGCCATCACTTCAGTATCCAGACCAACACGATGACTGAACATGCTGTCCTCCTCCTCCTCCTCATCTTCCCTGTCCTCTGGCCAGCCACGCTGAAGAGAGGGTATGACTGGTGTGCATGTCATATCCTCAATTTAGCCAGAGAGTTGCTCCATGTTTTCATCCTCCTCCTCGTCATAGTCCTCCACTTCACGTTGTGATGAGATGAGGCAGGGCTGTGTGCTATCACCCACACCCACTACTGTTTCTTGCTCAAACTCATCACGCCCCGCCTGCAACGCATCCTCTTTGTTTTTCAGCAGAGACCGTTTTAGAAGGCAGAGTAGCGGTATGGTGACGCTAATAATGGCGTCATCGCCGCTCACCATCTTGGTGGAGTCCTCAAAGTTTTGGAGGACGGTACATAGGTCGGACATCCATCTCCACTCCTCAGGTGTTATGTGTGGAGTTTGACCCATTTCCCGGCTTAGGTGATGCAGGTACTCAACAATAGGGATGGGCGAATCTACTCGTTACTACTCGGTACTCGCCGAGTAGTAAGGGATTCGCCCGACTCGTTACACTGCGAGTAATCTCAGGGATGACTCGCAGTCAGTAACGAGTCCGCAGGGAGCGAAGGAAGAGAGGGGGGAGAAATGCTCCTTACCTCTCTTCCGGCTTCTGCTATGTGCTGTGTGCTGGGCTCTGGGACTTGCTGGCTGCGGCAGCTCCAGGGTCCTAGAGCCCGCCTACACAGAGATGTAGCAGAGCTGAGATAGTTCTCAGCCTGCTCACTCCCTGTGCATAGATATGTATATGTATGCACAGGGTTGTGGCAGTGAAGATGTCGTTTTTGGACTACGTCGGACGGAAGAGGATTTTTGGAGTAAAGATGGAGTCTCTAATGTCTTTTTTGTTTTATTTTTAATAAAAAATTTTTCTCTGTGTTGTGTTTTTTTTTTATATTGAGTACTGGAAATTCATGGCGGTCATGTCTAATATTGGCGTGACCGCCATAAATTTCGGGCTTAGGGCCAGCTGATAATACAAAGCTGGCCCTAACCTCTTTATTACCCAGCGTGCCAATGCCACCAGGGACGCTGGAAGAGCGGGGTTCAGCGCCAGAGGATGGCGTTTCAATGAATGCGTCATCTTCTGGGGCGGCTGCGGGCTGCAATTTGCAGCGGGGGGTGCCCAGAAAGCTTGGGCATCCCTGCGCTGCGGATTCCAGCCCCCAGCTGCTTAGCTGTACCTGGCTAGACATAGAAATTGCGCGGAGCCCCACGCATTTTTTTTTTTATTATTTCATGAAATTCATGAAATAAAAAAAAAAAAAATGCGTGGGGCTCCGCGCAATTTCTATGTCTAGCCAGGTACAGCTAAGCAGCTGGGGGCTGGAATCCGCAGCGCAGGGATGCCCAAGCTTTCTGGGCACCCCCCGCTGCAAATTGCAGCCCGCAGCCGCCCCAGAAGATGGCGCATTCATTGAAGCGCCATCCTCTGGCGCTGAACCCCGCTCTTCCAGTGGCCCTGGTGGCAATGGCTCACTGGGTAATTAAGGGGTTAGGGCCAGCTTTGTATTATCAGCTGGCCCTAAGCCCGAAATTTATGGCGGTCACGCCAATATTAGACATGACCGCCATGAATTTCCAGTAATCAATATAAAAAAAAAAACACAGAGAAAATTTTTTATTAAAAATAAAACAAAAAAGCCATTAGGGACTCCATCTTTATTTTAAAAATCCTCTTCCGTCCGACGCAGTCCAAAACGCAATCTCAGCTCTGCTACTTCCCTGTCTGTGCTTAGACAGACAGGGATGTAGCAGAGCTGAGAACTGACTAAACAGTCAGGATTCAGCTCAGGGCATTAGGACCTGAGCTGAACTCTGCTGTCAGCCAGACTCGCTCTGCTCCGGAGATTCCCGAGCAGTGACGCAAGTTAATTTATTCACTGCTCCTGTCACCATTCGGGAATCTCCGGAAACAGAAGCAGAGAGAGTCGGGGAGCGAGTCTGCGGCTGAGGCGGCAGCGGCGGCGGAGGCAGGGGTAAGTAGCCGGCCGGGCCGGTGCACCCCCCCTCTCCCCCCTCACCCCCTCTGACCCCCCTTTCCCCCCTCCCCCCTTCAATCTTTTTTTTTTTTTTTATTATTCTTTAAAAGCCAGCGGCTTTTTGCTGCTGGCTTTAAAAGAATAACAGGGGGATTTGCAGGTTTTTCCTCTGCTGCCAGACCCCTTATAGGGTCCGGCAGCAGAGGAATCGCTGCAATACTCGCCTCCCCATTCATTTACATTGGACTCGCTAGACTCGCAACGAGTAGCGAGTCCTGGACTCAGACTCGTTACAGTGTAGCGAGTCCGAGTAATTTAGGATTCGCCCATCTCTACTCAACAACTGCCCTCTTCTGTTCACATATCCTGACCAACATATGCAGAGTTGAATTCCAACGCGTGGGGACATCACACACCAGTCTGTGGGCCGGTAGACGCAAACGGCGCTGAAAGCCGGCAAGGCCGGCTGAAGCAGCAGGTGACTTGCGAAAATGTGCAGACAGGCGGAGGACTTTTACCAGCAGATCAGACAGCTCTGGGTATGACTTTATAAACCGCTGAACCACCAGGTTGAGCACATGGGCCACGCAGGGAACATGCGTCAGCTGGCCTCGCCTCAAAGCTGCCACCAGGTTCCGGCCATTGTCACACACGACCTTTCCTGGCTTTAGGTTCAGAGGTGTGAGCCAGTGATCTGCCTGCTGTTTCAGAGCTGTCCACACCTCTTCTGCATTGTGGGGTTTGTCACCTATGCATATTAGCTTCAGCACAGACTGTTGCCGCTTCGCAGAGGCAGTGCTACAGTGCTTCCAGCTTGGGACTAGTGTGGAGGGTAAAGTGGATGAGGATGCGCAGGAGGAGGAGGAGGAGGAGGCTGAGGAGCATGACATTCCGGAGCTGTAGAGTCTGGGTGAAACCATGACTGAGGTAGGGCCTGCAATCCTTGGTGTGGGAAGGACGTCTTCCGTCCTTCGCTTAGACTGGGTCCCAGCTTCCACAATATTAACCCAGTGTGCCGTCAAGGAGATGTAGCAGCCTTGCCCACAAGCACTTGTCCACGTGTCTGTGGTTAGGTGGACTTTGGCTGAAACAGCGTTGTTCAGGGCACGTGTGATGCTTTGTGACATGTGGTTATGCAATGCGGGGACGGCACATCTGGAGAAATAGTGGCGATTGGGGACCGAGTAACGTGGGACGGCAGCCACCACCAGGTCGCGGAATGCTTCTGTCTCCACCAGCCGGAAAGGTAACATTTCTAGCGCAAGCAGTCGCGAAATGTGATAATTTAGGACTGTGGCATGTGGGGCGTTAGCAGCGTATTTGCGCCTGCGTTCAAAGGTTTGCTGAATGGATAATTGAACGCTGCGCTGGGACAAGGACGTGCTTGATGGTGGTGTTATTTGTGCGTGGACAACGTCAGGTGCAGGGCCGGAGGCTTGTTCGCGGCCAGCATGGACAGGGGATTGGCTCGCACGCACAACACGCGAAGACGTAGCAGTGACATCAGCAAGCACCCCTCCTCGACTCGGATGTACTTCACACAAAGTCAGCTGCTTGGCTGACATGTGCCTGATCATGCTGGTGGTGGTCAGGCTGCTAGTTTTCGTACCCCTGCTGATGCTGGCATGGCAGGTGTTGCAAATGGCTTTTTTAGAGTCATCTGGAGCCAACTTAAAATACTGCCAGACTCGGGAAGACCTAACATTTGCACAGGCACCTTGTGTCGTGTTGTTGTTACGGGGAACGGTTGCCTGCCTTCTGCCTGCGGACACGACCCTGCTTCTTACTGCCTGTTGGGATGCTACGCCTCCCTCCCCCTGTGCACTGCTGTCCTCGCTCTGCATATCCTCCTGCCAGGTTGGGTCAGCTACTGGATCATCCTCCACGTCGTCTTCCTCTTCCGCACCCTGATCCTCCTCCTGACTTCCTGGCAATTGTGTCTCATCATTGTCCACCCCTTGTTGAGACACGTTGCCAAGGTTCCCTTCGTGAGAACGTGGCTGCTCAAATATTTGGGCATCTGTACATACCATTTCATCACCCACTTCAACAGGAGCTGGAGAGAGGCCAGATTCTGCGAATGGATACGTGAACAGCTCTTCCGAGTGTCCTAGTGTGGGATCAGTAATGTCCGTGGACGTGTACTCGGCCTGGTGGTAGGAAGGAGGATCAGGTTGGGAAATGTGCGGTGCAGTATCACGGCTACTGACACTTGACCGTGTGGAAGACAGGGTGTTTGTGGAGGTGCCCATCTGACTTATAGCATTATCCGCTATCCAAGTAACAACCTGTTGACACTGGTCTTGGTTCAAGAGCGGTGTATTGCTGCGGGCCCCAAGAATTTGGGACAGGACGTGCGAGCGAGTAGATGTGCCACTTTGTTGTTGCGAAAATAGTGCTTGCACACGACCTTGGCCTCTGCCTGCACCACCATCACGTCCACTTCCTAGTCCCTTGCCGACGCCCTTGCGCATTTTTCCTGTATACAGCTACAACAGTCTGGTGACTGTTCTGGTCACAGGAAAGCTGGATTTTAGACCCTGCCTGTATACAGCTAGTCAATTTTGACAGACTGGTGACTGTTCTGGTCACAGGAAAGCTGGATTTTAGACCCTGCCTGTATACAGCTAGTCAATTTTAACAGTCTAGTGACTGTTCTGGTCACAGGAAAGCTGGATTTTAGACCCTGCCTGTATACAGCTAGTCAATTTTGACAGTCTGGTGACTGTTCTGGTCACAGGAAAGCTGGATTTTAGACCCTGCCTGTATACAGCTAGTCAATTTTAACAGTCTGGTGACTATTCTGGTCACAGGAAAGCTGGATTTTAGACCCTGCCTGTATACAGCTAGTCAATTTTAACAGTCTGGTGACTGTTCTGGTCACAGGAAAGCTGGATCTTAGACCCTGCCTGTATACAGCTAGTCAATTTTAACAGTCTGGTGACTGTTCTGGTCACAGGAAAGCTGGATTTTAGACCCTGCCTGTATACAGCTAGTCAATTTTGACAGTCTGGTGACTGTTGTGGTCACAGGAAAGCTGGATTTTAGACCCTGCCTGTATACAGCTCGTCAATTTTAACAGTCTGGTGACTGTTCTGGTCACAGGAAATCTGGATTTTAGACCCTGCCTGTATACAGCTAGTCAATTTTGACAGTCTGGTGACTGTTGTGGTCACAGGAAATCTGGATTTTAGACCCTGCCTGTATACAGCTAGTCAATTTTAACAGTCTGGTGACTGTTCTGGTCACAGGAAAGCTGGATTTTAGACCCTGCCTGTATACAGCTAGTCAATTTTGACAGTCTGGTGACTGTTCTGGTCACCGGAAAGCTGGATTTTAGACCCTGCCTGTATACAGCTCGTCAATTTTAACAGTCTTGTGACTGTTCTGGTCACAGGAAATCTGGATTTTAGACCCTGCCTGTATACAGCTAGTCAATTTTGACAGTCTGGTGACTGTTCTGGTCACAGGAAAGCTGGATTTTAGACCCTGCCTGTATACAGCTAGTCAATTTTGACAGTCTGGTGACTGTTCTGGTCACAGGAAAGCTGGATTTTAGACCCTGCCTGTATACCACTAGTCAATTTTAACAGTCTGGTGACTGTTCTGGTCACAGGAAAGCTGGATTTTAGACCCTGCCTGTATACAGCTAGTCAATTTTAACAGTCTGGTGACTGTTTTGGTCACATGAAAGCTGGATTTTAGACCCTGCCTGTATACAGCTAGTCAATTTTAACAGTCTGGTGACTGTTCTGGTCACAGGAAAGCTGGATTTTAGACCCTGCCTGTATACAGCTAGTCAATTTTAACAGTCTGGTGACTGTTCTGGTCACAGGAAAGCTGGATTTTAGACCCTGCCTGTATACAGCTAGTCAATTTTGACAGTCTTGTGACTGTTCTGGTCACAGGAAAGCTGGATTTTAGACCCTGCCTGTATACAGCTAGTCAATTTTAACAGTCTGGTGACTGTTCTGGTCACAGGAAAGCTGGATTTTAGACCCTGCCTGTATACAGCTAGTCAATTTTGACAGTCTGGTGACTGTTCTGGTCACAGGAAAGCTGGATTTTAGACCCTGCCTGTATACAGCTAGTCAATTTTAACAGTCTGGTGACTTCTGGTCACAGGAAAGCTGGATTTTAGACCCTGCCTGTATACAGCTAGTCAATTTTAACAGTCTGGTGACTGTTCTGGTCACCGGAAAGCTGGATTTTAGACCCTGCCTGTATACAGCTCGTCAATTTTAACAGTCTGGTGACTGTTCTGGTCACAGGAAATCTGGATTTTAGACCCTGCCTGTATACAGCTAGTCAATTTTGACAGTCTGGTGACTGTTCTGGTCACAGGAAAGCTGGATTTTAGACCCTGCCTGTATACAGCTAGTCAATTTTGACAGTCTGGTGACTGTTCTGGTCACAGGAAAGCTGGATTTTAGACCCTGCCTGTATACAGCTAGTCAATTTTGACAGTCTGGTGACTGTTCTGGTCACAGGAAAGCTGGATTTTAGACCCTGCCTGTATACAGCTAGTCAATTTTAACAGTCTGGTGACTGTTTTGGTCACAGGAAAGCTGGATTTTAGACCCTGCCTGTATACAGCTAGTCAATTTTAACAGTCTGGTGACTGTTCTGGTCACAGGAAAGCTGGATTTTAGACCTTGCCTGTATACAGCTAGTCAATTTTGACAGTCTGGTGACTGTTCTGGTCACAGGAAAGCTGGATTTTACACCCTGCCTGTATACAGCTAGTCAATTTTAACAGTCTGGTGACTGTTCTGGTCACAGGAAAGCTGGATTTTAGACCCTGCCTGTATACAGCTAGTCAGCTCCAACAGTCTCCTAAGGACTGTTCTGGTCACTGTAAAGCTTGGACTCTGATCTGGATCACCCTGCCTATATCCTCCTAGATTAGTCCTGAGAAGGACTGTTGTGGTCAGCAGCAGTTTGCAGCCCTGCTCCGGATCTACCTATGAGGGCCGCAAATCTGTCCCTAAGCAGCAGCAGACACTCTCCCTACACTCACTGTCTGGATGGCTGTGTGAAGAGCACATCGTGGCCAGGTCTTATAAAGGCTTGGTCACGCTTTGCGGGCCGGCCAATCACTGCAATGCCACAACTAACAGGGCTGTGGCATTGCAGTGGTCTGCCAGCCAATCCCTGCATGTGGGCTGGCTCTCTAAAGAGCGCCAACATGCAGGGATGAGGACCACGAGCACAGCACGAGTATCGCGAGATTACTCGGTGCTCGCCGAGTAGCCCGAGTACAGTGATACTCGTGCGAGTACCGAGTAGCGCAGAGCATACTCGCTCATCACTACAGGTAAACTTCAACAGGTAAAACAATAAGAATACTTTGATTCTTCCCTTGCGGGAGGTGCATTGCTTTTAACGTTACTTTAACTTGGCTATAATCTAGTCCTTACTCGCCCAACTGGGACCAGGTAGCAAGTCTCTTGATTACTGTCCATCAAGTGCTGAAACATAAACAGGGCAATGCAAAGAAAATATGCATTTTTAAGCTAATTCTGTTCACACTTTAAACAGTGCAATACCGGATTAACTCTTTACTACTCATCTTTACTTACCCGGATTGCAAACCACCTGCGGGGACCAGCGTGGCGTTCGTAGGTAATCACATCCCCATGGTACAGGTCCCGGTCCGGGTGGCCCTACGGCAAGTGTTCTTCCACATTCCCCCGCCCGACATGGACTTCCTGGTAGAGGCCTTCCTCTTTGGCGAACCCGTATCCGGTACTGAGGTTGAAAGTAATGACCACCCCCCGCTTACGTTGGTCTAGGGGCAGTGGTGGCTGATTGCAGGCCATGACGCTTGCTTGGCAAGTCTCTAGTTCGTTCGCATACCAAGCCTTGCGCTGTCGGTGCCGCTCAGACTCATCGTCCGGTTCGGGGCAGGTGAACCAGGGCGACCTACCGGTTGACAAGTGTGTCCACTGTTGTCGGTGTAGAGCGCTGCCCTCTTCTCTCTGGACACTGCTGTTGGTGCTGGTACCGCGACCCTCCATTGCTCGCGGGGTCCAGCCTCCTCTACGCCGCCGACAGCTCCTTCCTCCTCCAGACTCTCCTCCTCCTCCCCGACACCGACCTGGCTGCTCGGATACTCCTCCCGTTCCTCCACGGTCAGCTGAGGCTCCTCGGAGAACTGTATGAGGTCTCCCACCTCGATGACTTCCTCCTCTCTGGACTCCACAAGGGATGCGTGAACCGATCCCAGGGGATCAGCCAGCAGTTCAGGGGTTACCAGGTGGTCAGTCAACCCTTTGAGCTGCAGCCCTCTGCCGACAGTTCAGCTGGAGCACCATCTCTGCTCCCCAGTGCCGGACGGTCCACTCTGTGACCTCCCGGATCTGAGCCTGTCGGTCGTCCAGGGCAGTCTTCCAGAAGGCGCCGTCCTAGCCGTCTATCTCCTGGTTCAGCACGGTCCATTAGGATGTCCTGCTCGATCTCTTGCACCAACTGCTTGAAATTGGGGACAGCCATCGCCTCACGCCCGGTTTCTGGTAACAGATCCGGAGCCTGACCAGGTATCTCACGTCTGCTCCCGGCCGCACCCTGCTTAGTTCTTACAGTCCCGAACCGGTGTGGGCTGGCCCTCAACCCGTCCCCTTGGTTGATTGAGAGCAAGGGGGGCGGGGAGACTTTTTGGTGCCTCTTGGATGGCCCATGTATGCTGAGGGGCCGAGGCCCGCCCCTGGGCCAGCACATAGTCTGTTACATTTGGGAGCCCGCCATTGCTCTCTTCACTCCTCAGCAGAATGAAGGGGCGGGGCTTATCTTCCCGCTCTTTTCCTTCACTGTGGCGCAGTAGAATTTCTGTAATGGTGGACCGGTACTTTATAAACATTTAAATAAAAGTCTTTTTGGGCGCACTTCACCTGGTTTCACCAGGCCGGTTCTATCCTGTTCATAGACGCCAGAATATGATGTGGCCAGGGCTATGGGGCACTCGGTCACAGGTGGACGGGATCCCGGTGCCGTGCCCTGGTGATCATTTAAAGTAGATGTTGATGATGGAGGGAAGCGGGGTATTTACAAGGGATCGTGACGCCACCTGTAGTTCCCGGTACCGATGCTGCAAGCCGGCCGCTGAGGTGATGGTGGGTGCAGCAGAGTGTGGTGCAGCTCCCTACAGGTGGAGCTATTACCTCAGGGCAGCGGGGATGGTAATTGTGGATGAGGAGGGTTGTAGTGCTGAATGGTATTGCAGTTCTTACCCCTCCGCTGAGCTGCTGGGGGTGCTGAGCCCTCCGGGCACCGGCGGGAAGAATAACGGAAACCAGTTCAAGTTTAACTCCACTTTACTAGGTACCGGCAGATGGTAAACGATACACGGTACAGTTTGGTTTGCAAGGTGGATGTTGCCAGCTCAGAATTTCCCTTATGGAGTCTCTAGATGTCTGTGTTCTGTCTTTCAGGGTCTCCTTCCTTCCTCACTTCTACCACCCTCGCAGAGATCCCCCGCCAGTCCCCTGATCTCCCACGGTGGGGCACGGGTATCCTTTACCGGTTCTAATGGGGTGGCGCTACCCCCACCACCGGTACTCGAGCCGTTGCTTCTGTGATCTTGGATCAAGCTTTTGGTCCTGAGGGGAGAGGTACCTTGTGGCGCTGTCAGCAACCCGGTTTCTAGGGCCTGCAGCTCGTCAGTCTGCGATCAGGGCTAAACTCCTGGCCGCCTCGGCTTCCTGCGTTGCCGGTGTTCCCTCAACGTGACCAGCCGGCTCCAACCAGTCCTGGTCCGTTGCCTACTGTCCTGGGTCCTCACTTAAAGATGGGGCTCCCTCCTCTCAGCTGGGCTGTCAGGCCTGACCTTCCTGCCTGCCTTCCCAGCACCGTCTGAGGTAAACTAAACTGTTCCTCACACTACCCTATCCTAGGCTCCACCCCCACCCTCCTGGGACTTACTAAATTACCGGCACCCCTATTCTAAGTGGTGTGGTCCTAAGTGGGTGTAAGTACAGACTCCATAAGGTTTAACCCCGAACTGACAACTTTACAGGGAAAAGAAAAACACATTATAGTCACATGTAATACTTCCCTGTGGCGCCTAGCCGCAGGGGCGCCACATAACAACATTGGGGATGATGGATGAAGTGAAATAGCAGGCCCTAAACTCAGTGTTCTGCTGTGGGTTGGGGGAGAAATTCTTTATGCAGAACGTCACATAAAACACGGCAGGTGTCTTCGATTATCCCAGTAAGGGTGGACACTCAAATCTAGAATTGGAAATGTAAAGATGACAAGGTCTCTCCAGTAGCCAGGAATCTACTGAACAGAAAAAAAACCCAAAAATTGTCAGTACATGGATTATATAACAATAATACTAATGACATGTGTTCCTGTGGCGCTCCTGCGGATCCAGTAACATAGTAACATAGTAACATAGTTTTTAAGGTTGAAGGAAGACTTTAAGTCCATCTAGTTCAACCCATAGCCTAACATGTTGATCCAGAGGAAGGCAAAAAAAAACCCATGTGGCAACACTAAGCTCCACATTGGGGGAAAAAATTCCTTCCTGACTCCAGATATGGCAATCAGACTAATACCCTGGATCAACGCCCTATCAAAGAATCTAGTATATATAACTGGTAATATTATAGTTTTCAAGAAAGGCATCCAGGCCCTTCTTAAATGTTAGTAGTGAGTCACTCATTACAACAGCATGTGGCAGAGAGTTCCATAGTCTCACTGCTCTTACAGTAAAGAATCCGCGTCTGTGATTATGATTAAACCTTCTTTCCTCCAGACGTAAAGAGATCATTAGAAAGTTCTCTGTACTGTCCCCTCATATATTTATACATTATTATAAGATCACCCCTAAGCCTTCGTTTTTCCAAGCTAAATAACCCCAAGTTTAATAACCTGTCTTGGTATTGCAGACCCCTTAGTCCTCTAATGACTTTTGTCGCTCTTCTCTGGACCCGCTCTAGTTCAGCTATGTCTTTCTTATACACCGAGACAGAATGTACACAGTTTTAAGTTGGTCGCACTAGTACTTGTATAGAGTAAAATTATGTCTCCTCATGAGCATCTATGCCTCTTTAATGCATCCATTATTTATTGCTTGCACAGCTGCCTGACACTGGCCACTAAATGTGAGTTTGTCATCTACCCATACACCAGTCTTTTCAGTGACAGTTTGCCCAGTGTTTTACAATTAAGTACATAATTATACCTTTTGTTTCTTGCCCAAGTGCATGACTTTACATTATCCCCATTAAAGCGCATTTGCCATTTAGCAGCCCAAGCTTCTAGTTTACATAAATCCTCCTGTAATATAAAATTGTCCTCGTCTGTATTGATTACCCTGCAGAGTTTAGTGTCATCTGCAAATATTGAGATTCTACTCTGTATGCCCCCTACAAGGTCATTAATAAATATATTAAATAGAAGCGGGCCCAACACTGACCCCTGTGGTACCCCACTGTTAACTGTGACCCATTCTGAGTGTGTTCCATTAATAACCACCCTTTGTTTCCTATCACTAAGCCAGTTCTTAACCCACTTACACATATTTTCCCCTATCCCCATTGCCCTCATTTTATGTATCAAGCTTTTGTGTGGCACCGTATCAAAAGCTTTTGAAAAGTCCATATACACCACATCCACTGCATTTCCTTGGTCCAGTCCAGAACTTACTTCTTCATAGAAGCTTATCAGATTAGTTTGACAGGAACGGTCCCTCGTAAAACCATGTTGATAATGGGTCATGAGGTTATTTTTGTTCAGATACTCCAGTATAGCATCTCTTAGAAAACCCTCTAGGATTTTACCCACAGTAGAGGTTAAGCTTACTGGCCTATAATTTCCAAGTTCAGTTTTTGTCCCCTTTTTGAATATTGGCACCACATTTGCTATACGCCAGTCCTGTGGTACAGACCCTGTTATTATGGAATCTTTAAATATTAAAAATAATGGTCTATCTATGACAGTACTTAATTCCTGCAGCACTCTGGGGTGCATCCCATCCGGGCCCGGTGATTTGTCAATTTTAGTGATTTTTAGACGATGCCGTACTTCCTCTTGGGTTAAGCAGGTGACATTTAATTGAGACTTTTTGTTATCACTGATCATATTGTCTGTCATGGGATTTTCTTGTGTAAATACTGTTGAAAAAAAGTAGCCAGAGTTGCTGCAATCCTGTTAGGATGTACACTGTGCAGAATTATTAGGCAAGTTGCATTTTAGAGGATTATTTTTATTATTGATCAACAACTATGTTCTCAATCAACCCAAAATATCAAAGCTTAGTATTTTTGGAAGTTGGAGTGTTTTTTTTTTAATTTGGCTATCGCGGTTTTTTTCGCTGCCGCACCTGCCGCAAGTGCAAAACCGCACTTGCCGCACCTGCCGCAAGTACGCCTATACTTTGCATGGCGTTTACCGCAACCGCGCCGCAAGTGGAGCCGGTATGCGGTAATTGCGGCAGATGCGTTTTTTTCACCGCATCTGCCGCAAATTTCAAAAAACGCTGATGTGAAAGGGCCCTTAGGAGGATATCTGTTGTGCAGGTAACTATGAGGGTACCGTCACACCTGGAGATATCGCCGGTGATTTCTATGGCAACGCACGTGCGCGCGCACGTTTTTGCCAGTCGCCCAACGTCGCCGTCGCCTATTTACACGTGGCGACAACTCAGCCGACGCTTGGGGGATGAGCCTGGCCGGAAGTTGCCTGTGCGTCTCCCAAGCCCCACGGGGGATCAAGTCGGCGGTGGCCGCTTCCGCGTCACCCAGAGCAACCACATTAGCGATGTGGGTGTTCTTTTGTCCCGCGTCTCGGAGGTAGGCGTTAACAGTATGTTGTGTGACGCCTCGAAGAAGTGTGATTGGTTGCAAACAAACACCAATTAACTGTGTCCTTGTTCGCAGCGCCACATCGTAAAATGTAAGCATGCATGTGCGTATTGGCTCGGTGCTCAGTCAGCTCTCGTGTGATGTGTCGCGGATTATTGCTATAGGCATTGGCGTGGGCAACAAGGCAAAACACGGCGCTCGCGTGTCGAGTAATTGTATAGTGAAGCCGTATGGCGCTTTTATGTAATGTGTGTTGTGCAGTGCTACTACGTTGGCTAATAAAATCACTCTTGCTTTGTTGGTCAGGAGATTATTGGAGCCTTGACCAAGTATGTGTGTGCACAGATATTTGTGTCTTAGCAGTTAGGTGGGACATATGTATTGTTCAGCTAACATTTCCTTGTCCATGTGTGTATAATTAAATACATGTATATGGAGGAAAACTCACACAGGCACCATACAGTGTCACCACAAGGCCTGTCCCTGGGTGCCGTACATATGTCCCCAATGCTTATGTACCCCTATAAATCAGACATTATGTCACCATACGTTGTTGTTACACCATACTGGTACATGCATCTCTTTCCTGTGACAAATAAACACATTTGAAGACACAAATATGTACTTGTGGTATTGTGTCAACCTTTCTTACGTAATAATGGTATGGGGTAAAACCCCGTTACAGGGGTAACAAAAATTAAACATATACATACATTCACAAAAACAATTATCAAGGGTCCATGCTTAAAAACACAGTAGTTTTAAAAAAAAATTGACCAACAGGGACCATTAATTCACTTAAGTCACTAGATAACCCATAAACTAGGGTCCAATTTGAAACACACTTCAAAGGCGAAGAAGAGGCTGCTCTTCTTGAGGGGCAAAGCTGCGATGGGCACGTGTGTATTCGCCAATCAGATGGCCTAATTGGGTGAGCTTCAAAGCAGCTTCTTCATGGGCCACCACAAGGTCCTGCAGGGGCCTGCATCAACATCAGCAACATGTTTTGAACACGTAGCAGGTGTGTTTTCTTAGAAGTGTTTGCACTTACCAGGGGGCTGGGGACCCACCATTGGGGGTGATGTTGAGGGGCTTATTACCCAGTCCACCGCATTGATTGTGTCATCTGTAATGAGATCAGCATATGTGTATTTGTTTTGGCCATAACAAAGGTCCCTACATACAAATCAATGCCAAAAAAAACAGAAAGACAGATATAGTGTACAGTATATATGAGTAATATTGACATTACACACACCTTCTTGCACGTTTGTGGGGTCCTCAGGGGACCACTGTGCAGAATTCCCACCACTGGATATCTCTCCTTCCAAGGGTGGGGTTGGTGCAGACCTTGGTGTCCCTTACGAGGCTGATGGTATAGGACTGTGGGGTGATGTGGGCCCTTGGAGATGTGGTGGTGTCGGGGGTGTTTGCCCATTATTCTCTGGGGATGGCATTGCTGCCAATGCTTGTGTGGGTGAGGCAGCTGGCGTTACTGCTGGCGGTTGGGCCAGCGAGCCTGGTTGGCTGGGTGGTGCTCCTACATCTGGTGATGGGGGATGGTCACGCCTTCTGTCCCTACCTGTTAAGGCAACAACATACTTAATCACAATAACAACATGGCCACATATGTGGGGACTTATTAAACAGTGCTGTTTGCAGTTCATTAAAGCAGGTTGAGTGCGATTGAAAGAAGGCCTGGATAGGCCAACATTATGTCATATGTGGGTAGGGTACACATATGACAATATGTGGCTAGGTAAAGTAGACATATAGTTTACATGGGAAAAAAAGGGTTTCTCCTCCTACACATGCAAAGTTGTAGGAGTTACCTAAATATGGGCTATTATATAAGTGTGTGTGAGCTGTGGTACATACAGTTGTTTCTAGCATTGTGTCATTTTGTACACATGTAAATAATTCACTATTTATCTAACAAATAATCCATTATTAGCCTGACATTACAAAATCAGCCTACACAATGGCTGACATGTGACAGGCCTTATTGGCCAATGTGGCACAATGTTGTCAGGTTCTGTGAAGGCAACATATTGTGTATGTGAAGATGAGCATGTTTGATGTCTGCAAAATCCAAAAGGTAAACTGAAATACACAGGTTTACAGTGTGTGACATGAGTGGTGTGACATAATGGCCTACATGCTGACGCTGCTTTATGCATATTTACACACATACTGTAAGCCTGTGGCTATTGTGTGTGCATACAAGTGTGTGGTGACACATGACCCACAGAAATATAGGGTGTATGTGGATGTGGCAGGAAGATGATCCTGCAACTGCAGAGTCATGAAGAAGCTCTCACCTACATTGCCCCTATATATGTTGGGGTGTACAGTGGCATGTGCTGGCCTTCATATGTCTTTCTTTACACAGAAGGGTATGTGTATGTTGTCATGCTAAAGACTCATCACTTATCTGGGCAATCCTGGCCCTCACTCCAGGCGTCTTATATTTCAGATCTGCAATTTTTTTGCAGATCTGCTTTGGGCTGCGCAAAACACCCAACCTCCTCTCCAGCCGCCTCTGCACCTTCAGCAGGACAGCCTGCTTGTGGAGACGTGGATGGGTGTGCTGCTCATGACACCAGTAATCCCTGGTGTCACATAGATCAACAAGGATAAGGAGCTCAGGCTCCCCCCACACTGCAGCTCGCCTGGGTGCCGCCATTTTAGTATTCTGCAGGGGAAGGGAAAGCACCAGGAAGGCGGCGCTAAAAGATTGACAACGTTAGGGCGAATAAACGTACGGGAGAGATGTCACATGTTGACGGGGGCCCAGAGGCGCAAAAGCCACAGGATACACTGTATGCTTTTGCGTCATATACTTTAAACAGGAAGGCTGCCACGACAGCGCTCTGATGCAGACATTAGTTGACATGTAATGACAATTGTGTTGATGTTAACACACATTTTTGCCCGTCGCACATCTCTGCACATTTGAACACAGCCGCAAACACAGAGGCCACATCAATGCGCTACTTTATAGCATGTACGCTCCTGGGTAATACACCTTTGGACGCACACATCATCAAATATGGCGCCGTGGAACAAGATGACCAATCGGAACGCTCGAGTTGCCACCAATCCACGCAGACCGGCAGAGGTAGTAAATACGCCCAGAAACGCCTACCGGAATGGTTTGGGCGATGTGTGCGGTCGCTATTGACATCGCTCTTGAGACGTTACACACGGCGATCAGCACACATTGCCCCAGAATAGTCGCCTGGTTTCAGAGCTGTGATGTGAAACCAGGCGACCACTCAGATGTGTCGCCCTCGCCCAGTCACAATAGGCGACGCTTTGGCGATGTCGCCGGCGGCAGGCCACGCATTAGCGTCGCCATAGAAATCGCCACCGATATCTCCAGGTGTGATGGTACCCTTACTGTGCAGAATTATTAGGCAACTTAATAAAAAACAAATATATTCCCATCTCACTTGTTTGTTTTTACCAGGTAAGCTAATATAACTGCACAAAATTTAGAAAAAAACATTTCTGACGTGCATAAACCAAACCCCAAAAAATTTGTGACCTTTCTTTATGATGACACAACCTTCCATCCATAGATTCTGTCAGTTGCTTGATCTGTTTACGATCAACATTGCGTGCAGCAGCCACTACAGCCTCCCAGACACTGTTCCAAGAGGTGTACTGTTTTCCCTCTCTGTAGATCTCACATTCTAGGAGGGACCACAGGTTCTCTATGGGGTTCAGATCAGGTGAACAAGGGTGCTATGTCATTATTTTTTCTTCTTTTAGACCTTTACTGGCCAGTCACGCTGTGGAGTAGTTGGATGCATGTAATGGAGCATTGTCCTGCATGAAAATCATGTTTTTCTTGAACGATACCGACTTCTTCCTGTACCACTGCTTGAAGAAGTTGTCTTCCTGAAACTGGCAGTAGGTCCGGGAGTTGAGCTTCACTCCATCATCAACCCAAAAAGGTCCCACAAGTTCATCTTTGATTATACCAGCCCATACCAGTACCCCACCTCCACCTTGCTGGCGTCTGAGTTGGAGTAGAGCTCTCTGCCCTTTACTGATCCAGCCTCTGGCCCATCCATCTGGCGCCCATCAAGAGTCACTCTCATTCATCAGTCCATAAAACCTTTGAAAAATCAGTCTTAAGATATTTCTTGGCCCAGTCTTGACATTTTATCTTATGTTTCTTGTTCAAAGGTGGTCATTTTTCAGCCTTCCTTACCTTGGCCATGTCCCTGAGTATAGCACACCTTGTGCTTTTTGATACTCCAGTAACATTGCAGCTCTGAAATATGGCAAAACTGGTGGCAAATGCATCTTGGCAGCTCTACGCTTGATTTTCCTCAATTCATGGGTAGTTATTTTGCGCCTTTTTTGCCCAACACGCTTCTTGCGACCCTGTTGGCTATTTGCCATGAAATGCTTGATTGTTCAGTGATCACACTTCAAAATGTTTGGCAATTTCAAGACTGCTGCATCCCTCTGCAAGACATCTCACAATTATGGACATTTCAGAGCCCGTCAAATCTCTCTTCTAACCCATTTTGCCTAAGGAAAGGCATTTGCCTAATAATTAAGCACACCTTATATAGGGTGTTGATGTCATTACACCACAGCCCTCCTCATTACAGAGATGCACATCACCTGATTTACTTAATTGGTAGTTGGCTCTCAAGCCTATACAGATTGGAGTAGGACAACATGTATAAAAAGTATCATGTGATCAAAGTACTCATTTGCCTAATAATTGAGCACACAGTGTAGTATCCCACTCACGGGTAAAGAGGGCACAGACCGAAGCCGGGACACCTAGATCACACTAGGAACCATTGTAGTGGGATAGGGTAGAGAAGGAAGTAGTTGGAGGGAGCATTTGGGAGGAGTGAGGCCAGGAAGATCACACATAGATGATGTGGGACACGTGACAGAGGGTATAAGAAGAGAGGGAAAGATCAAGAACATAGGACACGACAGTTGAACAGCTGAGGAGAAGAGACAGTTGCTGCAGAGAGAAAAAAGGAGAGTGAAGGAGCAAGAGTCAAGTTGGAGAGAAGCTAGAGCAAGAAAGCCTGTCAAAAAAAGAAAGAACTTAAGTGTCCAGAGGACTGGAGCAAGTGGAAGCTCGTGCTGAGGCCAGATAGAGGAGCAGAAACAACACCTAAGTGGTTCAGGAGGAAGAGAGAGTCCCAGAGGCAGGGGCAGTGACCATTCCACCCGTGAGACTCGTATTCATTGTCAAGCGCAAGACAGTGGAGGGACTAGGCCGAAGAACAGGGGCACAGGGAACCCCAAGACTAGTGGAGAATCCAGACCAGGCTCAACTAGTGACCGAGAGACTGTGTGGCACTTCCACAGTGACAGTCGACAACTGCGCACATCTGCTGAAAAGTTGGCAACCATAAGGCTAAGGGGAGACATTGCAAGATTAACCCTAGGAAAAGCCCACTGTGTCTGGCTCAGAGCTCTGTGTGGCGAGGCACAAGGCTGGAGGGCGAGGCAAGCGCAGTGTAAAGAGGCTGAGAAAGGAAAGAGAAGGGGTGCCGGTTATGTGTCATCCTCCTACCCGGGAATAGCTGGATCCCTGCCTCCGAGAACCCAGTGCTCAGCAGGCTGTTACACAAAGACTGAGTAAAAGAACTGAAGACTGCAACCTGCTGTGTCTGTGAACTTTCTTACACGCCCAAAAGCACCAGAAACATTACTACTAACTCACTCACGTACCTCAAGCTGCCCTGGGGGTCAGCCCTACCAGTAGAGGGCTTAAGAACATTGCTTGCCTCCCAACCATCGGCCCCTAAGAGAACTGTCGAGCAGCGATGGCCATCTATAGCCGCAACCTGCGGGTGGCGTCACGTAAAATTAACAAGTATCCCCAGGTCCAGTTATCCCTTCCAGAATGAACCCTCCACACCAGATGCTCTTCCCTAAGAGAGCCACCCACAGTGAACTTATAATGACACCACCAGGGTCATGGAGCTGGGTCTCAGTCCCTGTGATCCCTGTGATGAAGTCTCAAAACAGACCGATTCCGAGTATCCTAAAGCCCTGGAGAAGGTATAATTCCTATAAAAATATACATATCTCAGAGTCACCAACAGACGTTACTCTACAGGATTTGCACGACGTAATTGTGTGTCCTGCCTGGTGATGGAACCTCGGACACGTCGCAGTGACTCACGCAGGGGTCTATGGGAATTCGGAACCCGGGCTTGAAGTTGGAGGGATGTCACTGGTGGCCCGCCCAGACCCGTAGTCCTGGTGGTCGGCCCAAAAATTGGGGAAATGTAGAAAGGGAATAAGAGAAAAAGAATATAAAAGTTTGTTGTGACGCCACCTGTGGTTTCTGATGAATGCACCAGCGCTGCTGTGGGCCTCCGGGGATGATGAACGGGCAGTTGGGTGGTATAGCTCCCCACAGGCAGAGCAGGATCCCTGGGGCTGTGATGAGGTGACAGGTATTGATGCAGGGGGTTGGCTGTGCTGCCCAGCAGATGTGGCAGTCTCAGGGTCAGGGACTGAGGAATCGACACACACCGTAAGTTGTTTCTGTACCTTTACTGGTGGACTTGCATGTAATGTCCAGGGTACTCTCTGGTGGTCGGGAAACACTTGTGGATCTCCACAGTGAGTGGGTGTAAGGCCTCCTCATCTCTTTTCCTTTTGTGAAGCCCATGACCTGTGTGTAACTTGGCCTGGCCTCCTCTGCTCTTCTGTCACCTGGGTGTTGTAGTGGGAAACCTTCGTGTGGACTACCGCTGTATCCTCTCCTGAGGTGCCTGGCTCTCTTCTTGGTTGCTACACAGATGCCCGGGAGACTAGAGTCTCCACGGTGAGCTGGTATCTCTGCTGGGCTAAATGCTCTCCTGCAGACTCAGACTCCGGTGTCCGGGTGGCTTTCTGGGGTGAACCGGTATGGCTCCTCGGCCCCCAGTCTGCTGTTCCTCTGTGACTTTACACCTTGCCTTTGACCTCACTCTTAGGCCCCTGCACTGGCTAGGCTGATAACTGCCTGGTTGTCAACTGGCTCGGGCCTAGCACTGCTCTGACACACCAGGACGTCTTCACAGTTCTCCTAGCGACTGCACACTCTGCCTAACTCCGCCTCCAGCACCGGTATTTAAAGGGGATCTTGCTTAAAGGCAGCAAGTGTGGCTCCCCCTACAGGTCTGGGGTGGAAGGTCTTGTATGTGTATGGGGTACACACTGTGGAAATCCATCCATGTTTTAGGTAGGTCTGTGGTTACCTGTAGTGGCAGGGCGCCACAACAGCAACTCGTTGAACTCTGTTCCGTCATCCTCGTGTAGTTGAAAAACTTCTCCGGGTTCTCACGAAGCTCTGTGTACAAAGCGTAGTAGGCTCCACTAGTCTCTCGGACTTCAGTAATAGGGTGTTGCCAGTAGCGACGAAGACGTCCTCTCCATCTGGCTCTTCTCATTTCTTCTTCACAAGCCAAAGTGAAGGATATAGCCATTTGCAAGGACAAATCCAAGTTGCAATTGAAGCTCTCCATGTCAAGATCGATTTTGAAGCTGAATTATAGCATCAAAAGAAGAGGATTTTGTCTGTACAGGGTCTATATATAGTTTTCCCATTAGGCACGCCCATTAGGTGTGGCTTGTCACAAGGAAATTCTCCTGGAAAGATGTGATGCATGTGCATAAAAAATGCATACGCAGGATAAAATGCATGAAAATACATAATTGCGCAGCGGTTTTTTGGCGTCATGTGTAAGCAAATGTGGATAACAAACGCTGCGTTTGCATGCATTTTGGCAAGCGTTTGCATATGATACGTGTGCATTCTAAACACTAATGTGAAACCAGCCAATATGATAGCAACACAAGGGGAAATATGCACCTAAAATGCGTCCTGCCAGGAGATGCAGATTTGGTGCAGATACAATCCGCCGGGTGGGCACATAGACTGTTTTCATAGCCATAATGGGCAGAGCTGCAGCTCACCTCCTCCAAGACAAGTGGAGTCCCTGGCTGAAGTGGGGCCTGTGGCCCTGGCGAGCGGCCATGTCAGGCTCCAGGGGCATCACCTCCGTGTTCTTTATTTAGACAATTGTCGTACATGGTTCCTTGGGCTTATTCCACCTCATTATAGCTTTGTGTTATGTAAAGTCACTATCTGACACACAGAGTACTGTGTGGCACTCCTGTGGGGGATTGCCACAGGATCCACCAGTGCAAGGAGGGAGTTACACCTTGGTTCGCACACCACACCACACCTTCCACCCCAGACCTGTAGGGGGAGCTCTACTGGCTGCCTTAAGTCAGTTCCCCTTTAAAACATCCAGGCCTGAGGGGTGGAGTCAGTTAGTCCTAGAAGTGAGTCTCAAGAGTGAGTAGCAGGAGAGGGTTGGAGGAGTGAGGAGCTGGTCGCTGGGAAGGATCCAGGCCCAGGACCAGGGACCATTGATCGCAGTGTTGCACCCTAGGGAAAGGGTCGAAGGCAAGTGGAAGAAACAGGGAATCAAGAGAGGGAACCAGTTAAGGTCTCCCTATAGTACACCCGAACACCAGAGTCCGACGCTGCCAGCATCTACTGCAGCAGTGAAAACCCGGAGAACCAGGAGGAGTTAACTCCTGAAGCAAGACAAGTAAGAGACGCTAAAACTGACCAAGTACAGGACCAGGGGCCATAGGAAAAACAGGGACCCCGCAGAAGGACCTCATAGTCTGTTTAGAGCAAAGCCCAGAGAGGGAGAAGGAGTGGTGGGTTTGAGCACAGGCAGGACTCATCCCAAACCACAGAGCACAGAGACAGAGGAGGCCTCATAACTTTCTAAGGTGGAAGTCCCAAGTTGCACCGGGGACCTGGTTATTACTCTGGACTGTACCTGTTACCTTGTCACCAGTAAAAGGTACAAAACAACAATTACTGTGTGTGTGCCTGTTTAACCTGCCGCAATTCACCGCCTTCTCTGCAGAAACACGATTACTACTCCCCTCATCCATCCCCGCTGCCCTGAAGTAAAGCTCCTCCTGTGGGGAGCTGTACTACACTCTGCTGCACCCACCATCACCTCAGCGGCCGGCTGCAGCGCTGGTATACCCGTTACCAGGTACCATAGGTGGCGTCACGTTACCAATTCCCCCACCATTCCCCACCATTGATGGTCCAGGGCATGGGACCGGGTACCGACCAACCGTGATTCCCCCATCCAAGTCGCCATCAGCCCCGATACCCGAGTACCTCCTACCCTGTCGACCGCCTCAATTCCGGCGTCACGAACAGGATCCTGTGCCTGGTAAAAGCGGGTTCTGTGTGCCAAGAACTGAACTTTATTAACTGTTTGTGAACTGTAAAACTGGGCCGCCATTGCAGAAATTTAACTGCACCACAGTGCGGGTAGAAGAGAGCGGGAAGATAAGCCCTGCCCCTTCACTCTGCCAGAGATCAACGAAGCGCAGTGTCCAGTTCCGGAAATACCCGAGGTGCTCCACTCCCTCTGTAGAGCCGCGGACGACTGGAAAGGTTTGTTCCATCTCACTGGTTGGCAGCGATTAACTAGGGAGGCCCCATCATGAGTGACTCGGATGATGCACAGGTCCCTGACGGGGAAGATGCCCGGTACACAGCACCTGGAGCAGCGGCCCAAATAATGCCGATAGCCTTGCCGTATATACGGGTGCCAAATGGTTACAAACATATGAAGGTAAACCCGGTACCTTAGCAGCCTTTAAGCAAAAGATGTATGCAATGCTGGACATGTATACGATGACAGAAAAGCAGCGGGCCACTGTTGTGCTGGGACAATTAACAGATGCAGCGGAGCTGGAGGTTGAGTCCTGGAGTGATGCTGACAGGGACTCTGCTGCTAAAGTGTTTGATAAGCTAAAAACTGTCTTTGAAAAACACACACAGTCTGAGTTCAGAATGCTGTTCTACCAGTGTAAACAGAGACCACAGGATACTATCAGAGACTATGCCCTCCGTTTACAAGGGGCGCTCCGGTCCTTAAAACAGGTAGACCCGGGGCGCGTGTCTGGGATGCAGGGCTGAGCGGCCGCACGAGGATAGAGCTCCCGCCAGCACCCAGCATATAACAGCGCCAGCGGCACTAAATCCCTGGCATCACCCAGGTGCCGCCGGCCCTGCCGCCGGATCAGAGGACGGTACTGGAGGCATTCAAGATCCGGGGAGAGGACACACTCCGGGAGCCGGCGCCATCTTCCCTCCAACACATGGAGGAGGTCTCTGCAGCGAAGCAGGACAGCGACGCAGCGGCTGTGGAGGTAGGAGAGGGAGAGGACACATTGGGGCGATGTGATGGGGAAGAGTCTAGACCCCCTGAGAGCCCCAAGTCTATATGGATGGACGGACTCCCCTTTACTGGATCCCCCCCTCCCTAATATTATGACAGATATGAGGCCCTCATGGCGGACGACCCTGGGCACATGCTAGATCCCCAGCCCCAGAGAGAGGACACTTTGCGACGGGGACGCTCTAGGGGGGAACCACCTAAGACCTCACAGGTCCCTCATGCAGCTGCATCTGCTCACGAGACTCTCCAACACCTCCACACTCTGAGCTACCCCTATAAGACCAGCTCCAATGTGGCATCTGCTGCAAGCAAAGCTATTTCACAAATCCCTGCTCAAGTGACCCCAGGTAACTGGGAGGAACTCCTTGCCCTTATACCCTCCAAGGAGGACTTCAAATCTTTAATTAGTGAAGTGAAGGAGACATGCAGAGCAGAAATTGCCACTGTTAGAAGAGACATTCACCATCTCTCTGGAAGGATGGATGCTTTAGAGGAGGAACATGATGTCACTAGGACCCATCTAGGCGACCTGCATGACCTAGTCCTTTCCCAGCAACAAGCTATAAAGGCCTTTCAGAACCATCTAGAAGACCTCGATAACCGGGGACACCGATGCAACATTAGAGTTCGAGGGGTCCCAGAATCAGACGATCAGGAGTCCCCTAGATCCATTCTACAGACTATATTTAACACTGTCCTTGGGGACCCCCCTTCATCAATGATTAAACTAGACAGAGCTCACCAGGCCCTAAAACCTAAGGGACTGTCTGGCCAACCAAGGGAGATCATCTGTTGCCTCCACGATTTTGAAACAAAAGAAAAGATCATGGCGGCTGCTAGAAATATTGGCCCCACGCAATTTGCAGGAGGAGAGGTACACTTATTCCCTGATTTATCCCTGATTACACTGCAGAAATGGAGAAACCTGAAGCCCTTCACCAGAGCCCTCACAGATCAGCAAATCTAGTATAGATGGGGCTATCCCTTTGCCCTCATCGCACGCCGTGGAGGTCGCACAGCCATCTTGCATACTCCAGCAGATTCTTTGACTTTTTGTAGAGAACTGGACATTCCACCTGTGGAACTTCCCCATTGGAATATCATATTGCCCGTCTGCCTCCAGGCCCGGTGTGGTCTAAAAATATCCCTCAAAGGGCCACAAAAAAGAGAGGAGGGGGTTGGGGACTCCCATCGTTGATACCCTGGTTAGTTATCTTTTGGAGACAAGGAAGGGTTATATATATTAACCCACCTCTCGTGCATATTGCTTCTTCCTAAATATAAGCAGCTGCCGCTGGTGCCGAATTTACACTTCACTTGTATTTTCTTTCCTTTTTATGTACATATATGTATGTCATTTTGTTTTATTTAGCTGCTGCATTAATTGCTGGAAATTTCCCTGCGGAAGGGATTGGGGATGAAGTCCCCTTCTCTCCCTCTCCTTACTTAATACAGGTGGGGCCACTCCCCTTCCCTCGGGACGTACTTTCCCCGTTTGGGAGGTAATTTTTTCTCTACTCGATTCGGGTCGGAGTGGCTGCTGACCTCTGCTGACCGGAGCGTTCTCCCTCTTTGCTATCTCTGGACCTTGACTTTGGCTAATCTTTTATTTTTTCTGCCCCAGGCTCATTGGAGATGGGGGTTAGCCCTATGTCGACTTCCAGCCGGGTGAAAACTCGGGAATGCTATGTCCACAAGGACTGGTTTTATTTACCCTTTTTTTCCATTGTTTTTTATATATGTTATCTTGTTTTCAAATGTTCCCCCTTCTCTCCCCCTCCCCACCTGCTTCCCCCTCTCTGACATCTACTCCCTTTTCCCTGCCTGACCGCTCTCTAGGGCCGGGGGGGACACGTGTCATCAAGCTCCTATAGTTCTCGAACCATTACCCATGGTGCGTCTGATATCATTTAATGTGCGGGGCCTCGACTCACCTCGCAAACATAAACTCACTTTACAAGAGTTGAGATCCCTCAAGGCGGACATAGCCTATCTACAGGAGACCCATTACGATGCCAAGGGCTCATTTAGCTTTGCAAAGCATGCCTACCCTTCCAGTTATTCTGCTTTCTCTAACAATAAGAAGGGGGGTACTGCCATCCTGATATCGGCCAGCTGTCCTGTCCACGTCCACCAAACACATAGAGACCCGGGGGAGGCGATTTGTGATTTTGGAGGCTCAGCTAGGTGAGCAGAAGTTAATCCTGGCAAATATCTATGCCCCATATTCGGGTCAGGCTCTCTTTTATAGGAGGGTCCTCTCCCTTATTCGTGGCCTTCCTCCAGCGGCTGTGATACTGGGCTTTAATACTCCCTTCTCAAGCATACAAGACCGCCATTCGGTCAGGGGAGTCCCCCCTTCTGAGGGCCTGAAGAGGCTCTCTCTAGAGTTCAGGAGGGTGATCAGAGAGGAGATCCTGTTTGACACATGGAGGATTGACCACCCTGGGGAGAGAACCTTCTCTTATTACTCAGCCCCCCATCAGACACATACACAAATCGATTACTTCTTTGTGAGCAGCGCCTTGCTTCGTGTGATGGATAGATCTGAAATTGGGGTCATTACTTAGTCTGACCATTTGCCTATAGTTCTGGATCTTAAAGACGCTCGGACCCCGAAGTCCTTTGAACATTGGCGTCTGAATAAATTTCTGGTCAAGGACCCTCTCGTTAAAGCCTCATTACATAAGCACCTAGAAGAATATTTTCAACTTAATCAGACGTCGGTTTTCCTCAATGTCCACTTTGTGGGAGGCCCACAAGGCGGTGATGAGGGGTCATTGTATCAGAGAGGGAGCCAGAATTAAAACATATGACGCAGCTCAGCATCTTGCGCTGACTTCTCAGCTGACGTCCTTGGAGATTAAATTGGCGACCAACCCCTCCCTTCCCTGGTTGCAGAAGGTGCTTTGCCTCCGAGAAAGGCTGAAGGATCTATCCATCAAAAAGGTGGAAAAGCTGCTCCTTTATTCTAAACAAAAATATTATGAAAGGGGAAATAAAGCTCACTCACTACTAGCATGGCGACTCAAGGAACGCACCTCTAGGGCCTGCCCACAAGCTCTAACAGACGGTGACGGTACGATCCATTATAACCCCTCAAAAATCTCAGACATTTTTCTCTCCTATTATACACGTCTTTATAACCTGCCTTCCCCTGGAGGAGGGGATTCGTCTGAGAGGAGGAGGGGCGTGGGGGCTTATCTAGCTGGCCTCCAGTTGCCTAAACCCCCAGCGGAAGCTCTAGCGGCTCTGGATCAACCAGTTACAGGCGAAGAGGTGGAAGACATCTTACATGATTTGCCGCAGGGCAAATCCCCGGGCCCAGATGGCCTCACTTATTTGTACTATAAAGTCTTTGCCAAAACTCTTCTCCCTTAATGACCTCCTTGTTCAATTTCTTCATGGATGGCGCTGAGATCCCCAGCTCTATGCACATTCTCACCTTATACTTATTCCTAAACCACCCAGGGATCCTATGGATTGCGCCAATTATAGGCCTATTGCGCTGTTGAATTCCGATATTAAGATTTATGCTAAGATTTTACCAGTCAGGCTGGGTCCTTGGCTCCCTCAGATTGTCCACAAGGACCAAGTTGGGTTCATACCCTGTCGGCAAGGTGGAGACAACACAGACGTGTCATTGACTTGATAGATTGGTCATACGGAGGAGCCAACAGATGCTAGCATTAAGTTTAGATGCCGAGAAGGCCTTTGACCGTTTGGACTGGTCCTTCTTGTTTGCTTGCCTCCAGTCTTTTGGCTTTTCAGGAAGATTCCTCGGCGCAATAAGAGCTCTCTATAGATCCCCCACGGCATCTGTCAAACTTCCCTTTATTACGTCCTCTTCCTTCCCTATCTCTAATGGGACAAGGCAGGGCTGCCCGCTATCTCCCCTCCTCTTCGCCCTGTGCATTGAGCCGCTGGCCGCTGACATCCGCAATAATAAAGATATCTCAGGAGTGACACTTAGCACTAAAGAATTCAAGGTGTCTCTCTTTGCTGATGATGTCCTCCTCACCCTGACGAACCTCCACCTTTCCCTCCCTAATTTGATGTCCTCTTTAAAACTATACGGCTCCTTCTCGGGATACAAGGTTAATCGAAGTAAGACAGAAGCCCTACCTATCAATATACCACCTGACGTTCTGGACCATATGATGCTAAACTTTAAATTTAGATGGAAGCTAGATACCTGGGGGTTAATATCTCAGCCTCCTTTGGTTCCCTTTACAAATGTAACTTCCCACCGCTCTTCAAGGAGCTGAGAGCCCTACTCTTCAAATGGGCACCGTTATCTTTGTCCTGGCTGGGTAGAGTGGCCGCGCTAAAGATGACGCTAATTCCCAAGCTTCTGTATTACTTTGAGACCCTGCCAGTGGTGGTCCCTCTGGGGGACCTTAAATCTCTCCAGACGGCCATTATGAAATTTGTTTGGAACAATAAAGGCATAGGATAGCTAAAGATGTTATGACAACACACAGGTCACGAGGTGGTCTTTTGGTCCCGGATATTGTGAGGTACTATTGGGCCTCGCACCTCCGTAGAATACCATCCTGGTCATCTTTGTGGGCATATAACAAGTGGACCGAGATCGAGAAACATATGGCTAGCACATGTCCACCCCAATTCTTTGCTATGGCCTCCAGCCCAGATAGCTCCGCAAACCCCACTATTAGGAGCTATGTAGGCAACTTGGGATGTTTGGAAGTACTGTCAAAGGAGATTTGCCCTAGCCTCCCCAGCATCGCCAATGGTCTCATTTATATACCATCCCCTCCTTCCCAGTGGGCTGGAGACCGCCATGGTTCATCCGTGGCTATCCGCGGGCCTCTTTAGGTTCGCGGACATTGTTGATAAAAAGACTATGCGAATCCGACCCTTTGACTACTTGAAAACCATCCCCCCCATTTCAGATAAGATATTCTATCAGTACCTTCATATTCGGGATTACGCAACGTCACTATATGGAACCTCGGGGGTATCGGTCCCATCGGAGTTTGAGAAAATATAGGAGGGGAACGAGTACTAAAGGTTTGATCTCAGAGATCTACCAAATCCTCACTTCTTCTGCGGATGGGGGTCTTGAGAGCTTCCCATATATGAAGAAATGGGAGGTCTTGCTGGGTAGACAGATCACCCCCCAGACTTGGCAATATATTTGGGACAGGGCGGCCAAGACTTCCATTTGCACGTTATATAAGGAAAATCAATACAAACTCATGATGTTCTGGTACCATACCCCTAAATTCCTTCACAAGCTAAACCCTCTCCTTCCTGATACATGTTGGAGGTGTGGCTTAGAGGTAGGCGACCTACTCCATATCTTCTGGTCCTGCCCGAGGCTTGAGGGCTACTGGAAATCTATCAGAGATCTTGTCATGAAAGTTCTCTTTGTTGAAATGGAGCTGGACCCATTGGTGTACCTTCTTAACGCACATACTGGACGGGTGGGCAAACTAGCCTCTAAACTCCTTTTACATATTCTCACTGCGGCTAGATGCTTAATTGCCCTCTTCTGGAGGAGAATGGAACCGCCTTCCCTAAGAGATCTGTACACCAGGCTGACTGATGTTAGACGAATGGAATACCTGACGGCCCTGATGATGGCCAGGGTAGACCAATTTAACCAGGTCTGGGCTCCATGGGATTACTTTGCAGCCCAAGAGGGTATGTAGCGGGGCGGGGCTTCTCCCGGTCCTGGAGGGTTTTGCTCCCTCACCCTCCTTTACCTTACCCCCTACTTTATCTTCCCTCCCTCTTTTCTCTTCCCCCTTTCTTTCTTCTTCCCTCCTACTTGACTTCTTCTTGGTTATTCTTATCCTGGTTTTGTCTATCTGTTTGTTGGTTGATAATTGCGCAGGGAAGGTGCTTTGTATCTTTACCCTTCCGCGCCTGGAAGCTCCTCCTAAGGACTTTACAATGGACTCAGATTGCTCCTCGTGTAGAACCTACTAACATTTGCGAAGACCGGAGAGGAAGATTGTAACTTGGGCATGGAGCCCCTTTGGGGCTTCCCAGCCAAAAATACAAAAACCCAGGCTTTCTAATTTCTACCTTCCAATGCAATGTCCTATGATTTGATTTGTTCTAATGATTTGTTTTCTCTTTTGTATCTTGAAAACGTTAATAAAATTATAGTTGATAAAAAAAAACAGGTAGACCCGGCAAGTGTATTGGAAGAGGATAAAATGCTTGCAGAACAGTTTACAGAGGGATTGAGGTCAGACTACCACCGCCAGCAGGTACATATGTGGGTATTGGATCATCCAACTGTGAACTTTAATTACTTAAAAGATCGTGCTATAACCGTGTTAAGGGATCCAGTGCCTGCAGAACCTGCAATACAATCCTGGCAGGTTAACACCTCTCCCATAGACTTTAAACCCGTTTCTAAAGATCCTGCAAAAGTGGAAAGACAAGCTGTAGCAGATAACTCAGATGACCACTTGCGTAACCAGGTGCTGCAGCTAACCAAAAACATGGACTATGTACTAAAGCTCTTGCAAACCATGCCTGGAGCACCACCACCAAATAAAATCCAACTAGCTGATTGCTCTGAGAATGTCCCATGGATGAGGAGGAAGAACAAGTCGCCCGTGCAGGGGACCAACGCACCATTCCAACGTAGACCCGTGTCGCCCATGGAGGGGACCAACAAGTCGCCCGTTCAGGGGACTGAAGCACCATTCCAACGCAGAACCATGGACTACACGGATGCTTCAGAACAACCCATCTGCCTGCGATGCAACAAACCGGGCCACTTTGCAAGAGGATGTCCTTTAAACAAGAGATTCCTGGGAATGAGGGCCAGCCCCCAGTTAGCTGGGCCCATATGACGTAACCGATACGTAGCAGGCTGTCCGTACCTCAACAGTACGCTAGAAGGAATCCCCATGTCGGCCCTAATGGACACTGGGTCGCAGGTCACTAAGATCCCACATATCCTTTACAAACAATTTTGGTCTGATAACGATCTTGAACCCCCAAACCCCAATTTTTATATTATTGCAGCTAATGGACAACCACAAGGACAGGTGGGGTACAGAGAAGCTACAAAAAGTTGGGGAGGGAGGAATTAAAAGGCCAAGGGTTATTTGTGGTAGAAGACAGTCCTAATGAAAAATTCCCCTACATGGTAATTGGTATTAATGTTATTGAAAACTGCTTTGGAGAAGTGTTGTTTTTACTCTGACAGATTGCTGAGACTGCTGGTTATGTGCGGACAAGAGTCATCCAAAGAGAGATCCGAGCCCTCATCTACGAGCAACAGGTAAATCTGTCTGGTGAAAAAATTGGCAGTGTGCGGGTAACAGACCCGGTACCACCAAAAAGTGAGATGATGATATGGTGTCGAGCAGCGATAGGTCACAGAGGACAGGAATACCAGGCAATTGTAGAGCCGGTATATTCAGAGCACAGACCTACACTACTGCCAGCCAGAGGGGTGGTGGATGTACGCAAGGGAAGAGTAACAATCTGTGTGTTAAACTGTGGGGAAGAGGAAGCAAAACTCCCCCGGTATGATACTGTAGCCAAGCTGTACACTGTCTGTAACAACATACAGTTGTTTCCTTGTCTAGTCAGGCGGAGGATAACAACTCAAAAGGACAGCTAGAGGAGTGGTGACAGCAGTTGCACGTAGGAACTGATGCCACCCCTTCTCACCAGAAGCGCAGAGCTTACCGGGTAGTGCAGGAGTTCGAGCAAATATTTAGTAAGCATCCATTAGATTTTGGGAGGATTAAAGGGATACACCATCGCATACCCACAGGAGATCATCCCCCAATTAAATTGAGACACAGACCCATTCCACCAGGTCACTACCAGCATGCCAAAAAGATGCTGCGGGACATGAAGGAAGCCGGGGTTATAAGAGATAGCTGTAGTCCCTGGGCAGCCCCTTTAGTCCTAGTCAGAAAGGATGGTACAATGAGGATGTGTGTGGATTTCAGGGAGGTTAACAAGATCACTCCCAAAGATGCTTACCTGTTACCCTGAATAGAGAAGTCTCTTGCTGTATTAAAGACTGCTAATTATTTCTTCACATTAGATCTCACTAGTGGGTATTGGCAGGTCTCCGTTGCAGAAGAAGACCCAGAGAAAACTGCATTCACAACACCAATGGGACTATGCGAATTCAACAGCATGCCATTCGGGTTATGCAATGTACCAGGAACGTTTCAAAGAATCATGGAATGTTGCCTGGGACACCGGAACTTCGAGACAGTACTCTTATACCTGGACGATGTCATTGTGTTTTCCAAAACCTACCAAGAACACCTGGCAGAGGTATTTGAAGCTTTAGCAAAGTACGGGATGAAGCTCAAACCATCTAAATGTCACCTGCTGAAACCTATAGTCCAATACCTGGGACACATGGTCAGCGCAGATGGAGTAGCACCAAATCCGGAAAAAGTAACAGCAATCCAGGATTGGCAAATACCAACCAGCGTTACCGAGGTACGTCAGTACTTAGGTTTGGTTGGTGTGGGGCAGCGCCTGGATTGCAAGTCAGGAAACACGTGGAGCCCGGTAGTAGTTCAAACAGGACCCGGTGTTTATTGCTGATACACACAGTGGTGGCACAGTCTGCCGGAATCCGGGTCGCAGCCGGGTACACAAGACACAGTTCATATAACGTACCCGGGCCCTTCAGGCCAAAGGCCTCCGTTATGGGTCACCCCGAGTTCCCCCCAGCCCTCCTGGGCTAGGCCGTGTTAGTCTAGCACACGGCCTCTTGGAACTCTAGACCTCTCCTGTCTATATCTCTGCTGCAGCTAAGACACAAATCTGTGTACAGGGAACCCCGCCCTGCTTCCTGACCAGGCTTTTAACTACGTGTCTACTTCCGGGACCTTGCAAGACCCGGAGCGGAGGGAGCGGACGTCCCTTTCTCTCACACCCTATACCGGGCTCAATACGTGACAGTGCGCATTCTGGGGGAGACATAGCGCCCCTCGCATATGATCCCCCGCACTGTCTCACCCCCCCCCTCGGGTCAAACCTGTGGGGTTGAACCCCAGCCATCAAACAGGGCGCCCGGGACAGGGCATCCGCATTACCCTGCAACTTGCCAGCCCGATGCTCCACCGTAAAATTGAAGTTTTGGAGGGACAGGAACCACCGGGTGACCCGAGCGTTCCGTTCTTTGGCGTTTCGCATCCAGACCAGGGGAGCGTGATCCGTAATCAACCGGAACTGTCGCCCAAGCAAATAATAACGTAGGGACTCCAAGGCCCATTTAACAGCCAAGCACTCCTTCTCCACTACGCTATAATTCTTTTCTGCCGGTGAGAATTTCCGGCTTAAGTAAGTGACCGGATGTTCTTCTCCGTCCACTTCCTGCGACAGCACAGCCCCCAGCCCCACCTCCGAGGCGTCTGTTTGTACAACGAAGGCGTGTTTGAAGTTAGGACTGATGAGGACGGGCTGTCCGCACAAGGCCAACTTCATGGACTGAAAGGCTGCCTCTGCTTGGGGATTCCAACGCACCAACGCAGTTTTCTTCCCTTTCAACAGGTCGGACAGGGCCGCCGTTCGCCCAGCAAAGTTGGGTATGAAACGTCGGTAGTACCCAACTATGCCGAGGAACGCCCTCACCTGTTTGGTAGACACCGGTCGGGGCCAATTTTGAATGGCCTCGATTTTGTTAATTTGGGGTTTGATAACCCCTCGCCCAATCACATAGCCCAGGTACCGGGCCTCCTCGAGCCCCATGGCACATTGTTTTGGATTTGCCGTCAGGCCGGCGGCCCTGAGCGAATCTACCACGGCCTGTACCTGGGATAAGTGGGTATGCCAATCAGGACTAAAGATGATGATATCATCTAGGTAGGCGGACGCGTACTTCCGATGGGGTTCTAACACTATGTCCATGAGCCGCTGGAATGTGGCCGGGGCTCCATGCAACCCAAAAGGCAACAAGACATAGTGATAGAGGCCTTCCGGAGTAACAAAGGCGGTTTTTTTCCTTGGCCGACTTTGTCAGCGGCACTTTCCAGTAGCCTTTTGTCAAATCGAGCGTCATGAAGTACTGGGCTTGCCCCAGTGTTTCAATCAGCTCGTCCACCCGGGGCATGGGATATAAATCAAACTTAGATACTTCATTCAGCTTCTGGAAATCGTTGCAGAACCGCAGCGATCCGTCCGGTTTTGGAATGAGCACAATGGGACTAGCTCACTCGCTCTGGGATTCTTCTATCACCCCTAACTTAAGCATGTGTTTCACTTCGGCCGCGATGGCTTGCCGTCGGGCCTCGGGTACCCGGTACGGTTTCACCCGCACTTTTACCCGGGGCTCAGTGACAATGTCATGTTGAATGACCGAAGTACGCCCTGGCAGGTCAGAAAACACATCGGGATTCTGCTGTACCAACTTGTGAGCTTCCCGTCGTTGGGCCTTAGTGAGGGTGTCACTTATTCGTACGCCTTCGGTATCCCTGGTGGCCGAAGGGGAAGGGTCCCCAGGTGCATCGGATGCCTCCATGATCAGGCACTCCCGGTCTTTCCACGCCTTAAGCAGGTTAACGTGGTATAGCTGCACAGGTTTCCTTTTCCCGGGCTGGTATACCTTGTAATTCACCTCCCCTACTTTTTCCCGGATTTCATATGGCCCTTGCCATTTGGCCAATAACTTGCTTTCCGTAGTGGGCACTAAGACCAATACCGGTCCCCCACCTCAAAGGTCCTAACGGTAGCCCGTGTATTATACGTGCGGCTTTGAGCTCCTTGGGCATCCATCAGGTGCTCTTTCACGATAGGCCGGACCGCCGTGATCCGGTCCTGCATTTTCGCGACGTGATCTATTACGCTCCTATAGGGAGTGGGTTCCTGTTCCCACGTCTCTTTGGCGACATCCAAGAGCCCTCTAGGATGTCGACCGTACAACAGTTCAAAGGAGAAAACCCCGTAGACGACTGTGGTACCTCCTGGATGGCGAACATTAGATAGGGTAATAGCATATCCCAATCCTTTCCATCCTTGGCCACCACCTTTTTGAGCATGGACTTCAGGGTTTTGTTAAACCGCTCGACTAACCCGTCGGTCTGGGGATGGTACACCGAGGTGCGCAGCTGTTTTATGTTGAGCAATTTACACAGTTCCCGGGTCACTTTGGACATAAAAGGAGTCCCCTGATCTGTGAGGATTTCCTTAGGTAGTCCTAGGCGACAGAACATGGCAAACAGCTCCCGGGCAATCAGTTTCGCCGTGGGGTGGCGTAACGGGATCGCCTACGGGTACCGGGTGGCGTAGTCGACAACCACGAGTATGTGTTGGTGGCCTCGTGCTGATTTCACTATAGGCCCCACCAAATCCATTGCGATCCGTTCAAAAGGTTTCCTCTATAACTGGTAGAGGTACCAATGGACTACGGAAGGTGGCAATGGGTGTGGTCAGCTGACATTCCGGGCAGGAGTCACAGTACCTCTGGACATCCGCATACACGCCCGGCCAGAAGAATCTCCGCAAGATGCGTTCTTGCGTTTTTTTAGCCCCAAGGTGGCCCCCTAGCAGGTGGGAGTAGGCCATCTCTAGGACCGCCCGGCGGTGTGGCTGCGGTACTACCAGTTGGTCCACGACCTCATCCCGGATTTTGTCCACCCTATAGAGTAACTCTTGGTTAAGCACCATGCGTGGAAATATGTTCTCTGCCCCCGGATGCTGAGCTACCCCGTTTATTTCGGTTGCCCTTTCTCGGGCCCGGGTCAGTGTGGGATCCTGTAGCTGGGCTGTCCCAAACGCTCCCCGGGATACTTCCAACTCTGGAAGCGGTGGGGTCTCCTCGACCTCCCCTGCCAATACGTCTAGCGGGAACCTATCGGGGTGACACTCTAGCCCTATGTTGGCGACCCCTACGGCAGGTGTCCCGGTCTCAGGGTCGTCGGGTTCAGCACCCGGATTCCCTGGCCTCAGAGAAGGGTTACTCCTCCTTCCCCATAAGGACCAAAACAACGGTAAGTCTCTTCCCAGCACCGTCCCGTAGGGTAGAGATTTTACCACTCGACCACGTGAGTCACCTCTCCACAGGGAGTGGATAGAGTCACTTCCGTGGTCGGATACTCGCGTAGGTCCCCGTGAATACACCGGACCCCGACCAATCCCCCAGTGAGTTGCAACCCGGGGATTAAGGACGCACGAACCAGCGTCACCAAACTGCCAGAGTCCAAGAGAGCTTCTGCTCTGTGTCCATTAACGAGCACCGGGCACAGATGTGGTGCCGTTAGGGGAACCACTACATCTGCGGTGAACACGGGGCTGGCATACATCGAGAGCCGGCGTGTGAACCCGCAGTCCATCGGTTCCACTGTTAGTGGGCAGTAGGCAGCCACATGTCCCGGTCCTTTGCACCGCCAGCACCACGTAGCGGTGGCAGCGCCGGGTCGGAAGCTCCTTCTCGGGGAGCCTGGTTTCCTGCCAGCCCCATTCTGGGGTATCCTCTCAGCGGGTACGTTTTTAGGAGAGTCCCCTGTAGATGAACGAATACCTCTACCCGGCTCCGGATGCCGGCGTAACTGCCGCAGTGGGGCAGAGTCCCGTATGAACTCCTGGGTGGCTGTATATCGCTCTATCAAGCTGACCACCTGGTCCAAGGTACCCGGGTCCCCTTGCCCCACCCAACGCTGTAAAGCAACCGGCAGAGTCCGAACCAGCCGGTCGACCACCACCCTTTCCACCATCTGTCCCGGAGTTAAGCTCTCAGGCTGGAGCCACCGTTTCACCAACTGCAATAAGTCATACGCCTGGGAGCGAGCCGGCTTAGACTCCACATAGGACCAGGAAAACACCCGTTGAGCTCGAACATAAGTATTGACCCCCAGTCTCGCAAGGATCTCACCTTTGAGTTTCCCGTAGTCCTGGGCATCCTCCCAACTGAGGTCGGTGTAGGCCTTCTGGGCGTCGCCGATCAAGAATGGCGCGACGACTTCAGCCCACTGAGCAGGCGGGAGGCCTTCTCGCTCTGCAGTGCGCTCATAGACGGTGAGGAAGGCTTCTACGTCGTCCTCTGGACTCAGCTTCCGCAGGGCCGACCGGACCCGGTCCCGGGCCTCATGCCGTTCCGGGGAAGGCACTGCTGGCGGGTCTCGTAGGGCCACGATGTGCTGCAGGAGCAGTTCATTCGTTTTCTGCTGTTGTAGAAACTGCTCCTGTTGTCGCACTTGCTGCTGCTCCTGCTGTCGGAGCTCCTGCTCCTGCTGTCGCTGTTGCTCCTGCTGTCGGAGCTGCTGCTCCTCGTGTCGCTGCTGCTGTTCTTGTTGCCGCTGCTGGGTAAGTACCAGCTGCCTTAGGATTTCCTCCATATCAGCGGCAGGCCTGAACTGTAGCGTGGCCGGCTTAAGTATGGACATACAGTGCCGGGCACCCCGCAAGAGACTGGCGGCTATTCTGACTGCTGCTCCTCTCACTTAGCCGCCGCTCATTGGCCTCATGAAACAGTCACTTCCACCGGGCCTGCCCGCATTCTCCACCATATGTGGGGCAGCGCCTGGATTGCAAGTCAGGAAACATGTGGAGACCGGTAGTAGTTCAAACAGGACCCGGTGTTTATTGCTGATACACACAGCGGTGGCACAGTCTGCCGGAATCCGGGTCGCAGCCGGGTACACAAGACACAGTTCATATAACGTACCCGGGCCCTTCAGGCCAAAGGCCTCCGTTATGGGTCACCCCGAGTTCCCCCCAGCCCTCCTGGGCTAGGCCGTGTTAGTCTAGCACACGGCCTCTTGGAACTCTAGACCTCTCCTGTCTATATCTCTGCTGCTGCTGCAGCTAAGGCACAAATCTGTGTACAGGGAACCCCGCCCTGCCTCCTGACCAGGCTTTTAACTACGTGTCTACTTCCGGGACCTTGCAAGACCCGGAGCGGAGGGAGCGGACCGTCCCTTTCTCTCACACCCTATACCGGGCTCAATACGTGACAGTGCGCATTCTGGGGGAGACATAGCGCCGCTCGCATATGATCCCCCGCACTGTCTCACATTGGGTACTATAGAAGATTCATTAAGGGCTACACAAAGATGACAGCGCCCTTACAAGATCTTCTGAAAGGCCAATCTAAGAAGAGAAGAGCTTCAGAGCCACCATTGGAATGGGGAGAAGAACAAGAAAACTCCTTCCAACAGATGAAGCAGGCTTTAGCCGGTGAGGAAATCCTGGCTTACCCCGAATATAACCTACCATTCGTCCTTTACACCGACGCAAGCAATGTAGGCTTGGGAGCAGTCCTTTCTCAGATTCAAGATGGTAGAGAGAGAGTAATCGCTTACGCCATCAGAAAGGTTTGACCCACCGAGAGGAACCCGGAAAACTATAGTTCCTTTAAGTTGGAGTTCCTGGCATTGGTCTGGGCTATAACAGAAAGATTCAAGCATTACCTCGCAGCTTCGAAATTTACCGTCTTTATGGATAATAACCTGTTAACACACCTGGGATACCACCAAGCATGGTGCATTGGAACAACGTTGGATGGACCGACTATCGAACTATGACTTTAACCATCAAATACCGGGCAGGCCGCAACAACGCAAATGCTGATGCCCTCTCCAGAAACCCTCAAGTACATCTATGAGGAATTGAAGAAGAGGATGACTTAGAGGAAATAGAACTCCCAGCTTTACATAAAAGTAGAAAATGGAAAATCGTTGAAGATCATATCTACCAGAACAGTCAGACTGTTGAACTAAACCCATTGCCTCACTATGGATGGAAAGAGACTCAAGACAGTGATCCAGCAGTGAGCCTTGTAAAGAAGTTGATAAACCAACCAGGTTCCCAACTTGAGAAGAATGCACCACCAGAGGCCCAGCACCTGTGGAAAAAAAGAAGCAGGTTATTCATCTATCAGGGTCAACTGTGCAGACGGTATATCAATCCAAGAACACATGAAATGGTATGGCAAGTTGTGGTACCAAAGAGAGATGTCCAAATGGTATCGGAAGCGTACCACGATGAAGCGGGACACTTTCGATGGAGAAAACTAGACATACTGTTACGTGAGAGATTCTATTGGATCAGCATGAGAGCCTCCATAGAGAGATGGTGTAAAAACTGTGGACCATGCTCATTAAGAAGAAGAGACCGTAACAGCCAGAAAGCACCACTCAAGCCTATCATCACCAAACAACCATTAGAACTGGTAGCCTTAGATCATGTCAAACTCGCACCCAGCAAATCAGGCTACACCTATGCTCTTACCATGGTAGATCACTATTCCAGATTCATCGTGGTAGCTCCGGTAAAGGACTTAACAGCTCAGACAGCGGCAAGAACATTTCAAGCCTATTTCTGCAGACCACATGGTTATCCAGACCAGGTATTGACAGACCAAGGACCTGCTTTTGAAGCTGAAATATTTCAGGAGCTCTGTCGCTTATACGGATGTAGGAAAATTCGCACCACGTCTTACCATCCTCAAACTAATGGAATGTGTGAAAAGATGAATCACGTGGTAATTGAATTGTTGAAAACTCTGCCTTTAGAAGAATGAAACCAATGGCTAGAGAAGTTACCATATCTAGTTGACATCTACAACATTCCAGTAAGCTCAACCAATTGTACCCCTGCATACCTCATGAGAGCAAAACCAGAAAAACTGCCAGTAGACTTCGAAATAGGCATAGTAGTTCCTGAAGCAGATACTACAGATGCAGATTGGGACACTCAAAGAAAAGAACAATACCAGAAAATACAAGAATACGTTGAGAGAAGTCTAGAAAAATCTAGAGGAAGACATGAAACTGTAAAGGTACCGTCACACAGGGAGATATCGCCGGCGATGTTGTCGGAGATCGCGGGAGCGCGCATCCCTGACAACATCGCCGGTGAGCTGTCAGACGGAGCAACTTACCGGCGATGTTGCCGGCTAGTTGCCGCGGCTATCGCTCGCTGAGTTGCCCAGCAACCCAGCGAGCGATAACCCGCAATGTTGTAGATAGGCGGAATCGCCCGTAACATTGCGGGTTGCCGCGTTACACAGGGCGATCAGGCAGAATCGCCTGAGCAACATCGCCAGGTTTCCCAACATTGTTGGGAAACCTGGCGATGTGACTCAGGCGATTCATCGCCTGATTATCGCCCTGTCACACGCGGCAATTCGCCGGCGATGTTGCCGCAACCTGGCCACGCCCCTCGGTTGCCGGCAACATCGCCGGCGATATCTCCCCGTGTGACGGTACCTTTAAGGAGAGCCTTAAGATCAAAATACTTAATTAACCTTAAGACATAAGGGCATGGGAGAAATGATCTATAGAGTGTATTATTTTTCACCTTACATAAGCTTGTTTCAGACAAAGATGGCTCCCATTTCCTGCCACATCACCACTTGATCTGAGACAAGACAAAGACTGATCAATGACACAGAATGACACCTCATCTGATGGCTTCGTGGATCAATCTAACCTGGAGACCTGATGGACTAATCTACCTTGATGACCTCATGAATCCCCCCATGGACTAGCCCATGTCCCAGTTCGTTAACCAATGAATACATTCCATTTGTCCCCATTCTTTGTGTAACCGAGCCCCTTAAAGAGCTTTGTTAAAACCCATGGGTGATCAAATAAAACTCACTTTGGAGCTGTGCCTTGTGGAGGGCTGAGGAGAGCTTACACCTGATTGTGTTATCGGTGTATTTTTTTCATGCATGCATCAGTCCATAGCAATTAGGACAGGAGCAGGCAACTCATTAATATTATAAAATATTAATCCATATCAAAACCAACTTCAACAAAAGTGTGCAAGGAACGCCCTTAACACCAGGTGAATTGGTTTTGAAAAGAAAAAGAAGAGTGCATAAACTAGATGATTAATGGGAAAAAGAACCATACACTGTATTACCATCCAATTTTGACAACCAGAAAACCTGTTTATTCAGCAAAGATCATGGTGAAACAACTGCAACAGTGTCCAGAGATCATTTGAAGAAGTGCCCTCAACAGCTTCAACCAGAAGAAAATGTACCTTGTCCAGAGCCGGAAGAGCAAAAGAAGCCAAAGACAGTCCAGACAATCACTGGAGAGTTACCAGCAGATTGGCCTCAAATAGAAGGTACATATCTAATTCCAACATTGATGTTTCCACCAGCAGTAGAAGTGCCAAGAGTACAAGAACCACCCGATGTACCGAACCAGAGAGTCCTGCAATCGGTGTACCTGCCATTCCTACTGTGAGATCAGGTAGTCGCAGACTGCTACCCAGCTTACCAGTTACACATAGACCCACTCTCACCAATCCTACACCAGAATTACGTAGGTCAACACGTGTCAATCTAGGACACCCACCACTCAGGTTTAGAGAATAAGCTGTAAAATATGGGAAAATGTAAATATGTTTAAAATGTAAATATGTTATTAATGCTAATGTACAGAAAAGGTTGAAGAGTAGGCAAAACAACCCAGACCAGCTACACAACACCAGTAAGAGGGGTGAGAGGAGTTGGCGTCAGGAGCTGTCTAGGAAGAGCAAAATCTTGGCCAATAGGTGACCCCAGGGCCAGGAGGCCTACAGCACTTATGACCCAGTAGAGGCCCCTGCAGTACCTAGGACTCCTACGCCAAGGCACCCGTATTGTTTGTTGTTGTGTAACGTTAAACTTTAAGCCTACAGAAACTTGACCTGTTGGACTTTTCAATGTTTCCCTTTTCTTACTTTTCAAAAATGGACCATAGCCACAGGACTGGTAGTGGCAAACACCTGTTTAAACACCCTTTTAAACAGCCTGCAGTGGATGAACTAGCGCTGTATGGACTGGTTACCCGTTTTCTTATTTATACCTGGTTTTTGTAAATTTTTCATTTTTAAGACTCTGTTCAAATGTAAATAGTTAATTTATGTTATGTTTATGGAAAAATGTTTCAGTCCCGGAGGACTGTATTTAACTAGTGGGGAATGTGGCACCCCTGCCTGGGATTGCCACAGGATCCACCGATGCAAGGAGCGAGTTACACCTTGGTTCGCACACCACACCACACCTTCCACCCCAGACCTGTAGGGGGAGATCTACTGGCTGCCTTAAGTCAGTTCCCCTTTAAAACATCCAGGCCTGAGGGGAGGAGTCAGTTAGTCCCAGAAGTGAGTCTCAAGAGTGAGTCGCAGGAAAGGGTCGGAGGAGTGAGGAGCTGGTCGCTGGGAAGGATCCAGGCCCAGGACCAGGGACCACTGACCGCTGTGTTGCACCCTAGGGAAAGGGTCGGAGGCAAGTGGAGGAAACAGGGGATCAAGAGAGGGAACCAGTTAAGGTCTCCCTATAGTACACCCGAACACCAGAGTCCGACGCTGCCAGCATCTACTGCGGAAGTGAAAACCCGAGAAACCAGGAGGAGTTAACTCCTGAAGCAAGACAAGTAAGAGACGCTAAAACTGACCAAGTACAGGACCAGGGGCCATAGGAGAAACAGGGACCCTGCAGAAGGACCTCATAATCAGTTTAGAGCAAAGCCCAGAGAGGGAGAAGGAGCGGTGGGTTCGAGCACAGCCAGGACTTACCCCAAGCCACAGACACAGAGGAGGCCTCACAACTTTCTAAGGTGAAAGTCCCAAGTTGCACCGGGGACCTGGTTATTACTCTGGACTGTACCTGTTACCTTGTCACCAGTAAAAGGTACGAAACGATTACTGTGCGTGTGCCTGCTTAACCGCTGCAATTCACCGCCTTGGCTGCAAAGACGTGACTACAACTCCCCTCATCCATCCCCCTGCCCTGAGGTAAAGCTGTGGGGAGCTGTACCACACTCTGCTGCACCCACCATCACCTTAGCAGCCGGCTGCAGCGCTGGTATACCCGTTACCAGGTACCATAGGTGGCGTCACATTACCAATTCCCCGCCATTGAGGGTCCAGGGCACGGGACCGGGGACCGACCAGCTGTGATTCCCCCATCCAAGTCGCCATCAGCCCCGTTACCCGAGTACCCCCTACCCTGTCGACCGCCTCAACTGTATAGTGGTAAGGACTGGTCGCCTTACATTACTGTCCTTCTATCAGTCCGTGTGAGGCAATGTGTGAGCAGATAATGAGTGGACAGCTGAGTATTGTGACATGATTATTTGTGACACGCTTGTAATAATAGAAAACTGTCCGTACTAATAAAGTTACAGCCTACAAATATCCAGCAAGGCCCCGGATTACGTCAAACGCAGATCACCTGGGTAACAGAGCGAGCACGCTGATCACGCGCCACAAGACGTAATGGACCAGTGGACGCGAACGCCCTGGAATACAGCCAATCAAACAACAGGGAGTCGGGAACGCGCTTGTGCCGGCAGCCAATCAGAAGAGAGGACTCAAAAGAGGAGGGAGCGCGGGAGCGCGCCTGGCAGAGAGGGGGGAGGAGACAGCAAGAGTAGGAAAGCGAAAGACATGTTACGGTGTCAGGTAAGACGGGGGTGTGGAGGGCTGAGGTCTGCATGGAGCGGCGGGCAGGAGCCCGGAATGAGTACCGGCTGGAGAGGAAAGTTCCAGTATGTGGAATCACAGACTCCGGGGAGTGTGGGGGCTGGGGACATTGGCGTGCAGGACACTGGGCAGGTTCATTGTAATTCATTGTGCTCCAGGGTCTTTGCTGCTGTAGTGTGAGTCCCCGCTCTGTGGTTACACTCACCCTTCCGTCAGTCTCCTGTAGTGTGAGTCCCCGCTCTGGGGTTACACTCACCCTGCCGTCAGTCTCCTGTAGTGTGAGTCCCCGCTCTGGGGTTACACTCACCCTGCCGTCAGTCTCCTGTAGTGTGAGTCCCCGCTCTGGGGTTACACTCACCCTCCCCTCAGTCTCCTGTAGTGTGAGTCCCCGCTCTGGGGTTACACTCACCCTCCCGTCGTCTCCTGTAGTGTGAGTCCCCGCTCTGTGGTTACACTCACCCGCTGTCAGTCTCCTGTAGTGTGAGTCCCCGCTCTGGGGTTACACTCACCCTCCGTCAGTCTCCTGTAGTGTGAGTCCCCGCTCTGGGGTTACACTCACCCTCCCTCAGTCTCCTGTAGTGTGAGTCCCCGCTCTGGGGTTACACTCACCCTGCCGTCAGTCTCCTGTAGTGTGAGTCCCCGCTCTGGTGGTTACACTCACCCTGCCGTCAGTCTCCTGTAGTGTGAGTCCCCGCTCTGTGGTTACATTCACCCTGCTGTCAGTCTCCTGTAGTGTGAGTCCCCGCTCTGGGGTTACACTCACCCTCCCCTCAGTCTCCTGTAGTGTGAGTCCCCGCTCTGGGGTTACACTCACCCTCCCCTCAGTCTCCTGTAGTGTGAGTCCCCGCTCTGGGGTTACACTCACCCTCTCGTCCCTAGTCTCCTGTAGTGTGAGTCCCCGCTCTGGGTGGTTACACTCACCCTCCCCCTCAGTCTCCTGTAGTGTGAGTCCCCGCTCTGGGGTTACACTCACCCTCCCTCAGTCTCCTGTAGTGTGAGTCCCCGCTCTGGGGTTACACTCACCCTGCCGTCAGTCTCCTGTAGTGTGAGTCCCGCTCTGGGGTTACACTCACCCTGCCGTCAGTCTCCTGTAGTGTGAGTCCCCGCTCTGGGGTTACACTCACCCTGCCGTCAGTCTCCTGTAGTGTGAGTCCCCGCTCTGGGGTTACACTCACCCTCCCCTCAGTCTCCTGTAGTGTGAGTCCCCGCTCTGGGGTTACACTCACCCTCCGTCAGTCTCCTGTAGTGTGAGTCCCCGCTCTGGGGTTACACTCACCCTCCCGTCAGTCTCCTGTAGTGTGAGTCCGCCGCTCTGGGGTTACACTCACCCTGCCGTCAGTCTCCTGTAGTGTGAGTCCGCCGCTCTGGGTTACACTCACCCTGCCGTCAGTCTCCTGTAGTGTGAGTCCGCCGCTCTGGGGTTACGCTCACCCTGCCGTCAGTCTCCTGTAGTGTGAGTCCCCGCTCTGGGGTTACACTCACCCTGCCGTCAGTCTCCTGTAGTGTGAGTCCCCGCTCTGGGGTTACACTCACCTCCCCTCAGTCTCCTGTAGTGTGAGTCCCCGCTCTGGGGTTACACTCACCCTGCCGTCAGTCTCCTGTAGTGTGAGTCCGCCGCTCTGGGGTTACACTCACCCTGCCGTCAGTCTCCTGTAGTGTGAGTCCGCCGCTCTGGGGTTACACTCACCCTGCCGTCAGTCTCCTGTAGTGTGAGTCCGCCGCTCTGGGGTTACACTCACCCTGCCGTCAGTCTCCTGTAGTGTGAGTCCGCCGCTCTGGGGTTACGCTCACCCTGCCGTCAGTCTCCTGTAGTGTGAGTCCGTCGCTCTGTGGTTACGCTCACCCTCCCCTCAGTCTCCTGTAGTGTGAGTCCCCGCTCTGGGGTTACGCTCCCCCTCCGTCAGTCTCCTGTAGTGTGAGTCCCCGCTCTGGGGTTACGCTCACCCTCCCGTCAGTCTCCTGTAGTGTGAGTCCCCGCTCTGGGGTTACGCTCACCCTGCCGTCAGTCTCCTGTAGTGTGAGTCCGCCTCTCTGGGGTTACGCTCACCCTGCCGTCAGTCTCCTGTAGTGTGAGTCCGCCGCTCTGGGGTTACGCTCACCCTGCCGTCAGTCTCCTGTAGTGTGAGTCCGCCGCTCTGGGGTTACGCTCACCCTGCCGTCAGTCTCCTGTAGTGTGAGTCCGCCGCTCTGGGGTTACGCTCACCCTGCCGTCAGTCTCCTGTAGTGTGAGTCCGCCGCTCTGGGGTTACGCTCACCCTGCCGTCAGTCTCCTGTAGTGTGAGTCCGCCGCTCTGGGGTTACGCTCACCCTGCCGTCAGTCTCCTGTAGTGTGAGTCCGCCGCTCTGGGGTTACGCTCACCCTGCCGTCAGTCTCCTGTAGTGTGAGTCCGCCGCTCTGGGGTTACGCTCACCCTGCCGTCAGTCTCCTGCAGTGTGAGTCCGCCGCTCTGGGGTTACGCTCACCCTGCCGTCAGTCTCCTGCAGTGTGAGTCCGCCGCTCTGGGGTTACGCTCACCCTGCCGTCAGTCTCCTGCAGTGTGAGTCCGCCGCTCTGGGTTACGCTCACCCTGCCGTCAGTCTCCTGTAGTGTGATGTACCGCCGCTCTGCGGGTTACGCTCACCCTGCCGTCAGTCTCCTGTAGTGTGAGTCCGCCGCTCTGGGTTACGCTCACCCTGCCGTCAGTCTCCTGTAGTGTAGTCCGCCGCTCTGGGGTTACGCTCACCCTGCCGTCAGTCTCCTGTAGTGTGAGTCCGCCGCTCTGGGTTTACGCTCACCCTGCCGTCAGTCTCCTGTAGTGTGAGTCCGCCGCTCTGGGTTACGCTCACCCTGCCGTCAGTCTCCTGTAGTGTGAGTCCGCCGCTCTGGGGTTACGCTCACCCTGCCGTCAGTCTCCTGTAGTGTGAGTCCGCCGCTCTGGGGTTACGCTCACCCTGCCGTCAGTCTCCTGTAGTGTGAGTCCGCCGCTCTGGGGTTACGCTCACCCTGCCGTCAGTCTCCTGTAGTGTGAGTCCGCCGCTCTGGGGTTACGCTCACCCTGCCGTCAGTCTCCTGTAGTGTGAGTCCGCCGCTCTGGGGTTACGCTCACCCTGCCGTCAGTCTCCTGTAGTGTGAGTCCGCCGCTCTGGGGTTACGCTCACCCTGCCGTCAGTCTCCTGTAGTGTGAGTCCGCCGCTCTGGGGTTACGCTCACCCTGCCGTCAGTCTCCTGTAGTGTGAGTCCGCCGCTCTGGGGTTACGCTCACCCTGCCGTCAGTCTCCTGTAGTGTGAGTCCGCCGCTCTGGGGTTACGCTCACCCTGCCGTCAGTCTCCTGTAGTGTGAGTCCCCGCTCTGGGGTTACGCTCACCCTGCCGTCAGTCTCCTGTAGTGTGAGTCCCCGCTCTGGGGTTACGCTCACCCTCCCGTCAGTCTCCTGTAGTGTGAGTCCCCGCTCTGGGGTTACGCTCACCCTCCCCTCAGTCTCCTGTAGTGTGAGTCCCCGCTCTGTAGTTACGCTCACCCTCCCGTCAGTCTCCTGTAGTGTGAATGACCTCTGGGGTTCCATGAAGAACAACTCAATGCATCTCTGAGAGCCTCGTTGTGTAGTTGGTAAACGCCTTCCCAAATGCTACAGCCCCCGCATCATAAAAATGTCTCATGACGTTATTACACTACGTGTGTATGATCCTATGTGAACCCAGCAGCTTCTCTCACACTCCTGCGGACATCCTTTAGGGACATGATTGCTGCAGGGCTCACGTGACCTAATAATCTCGCTCCAACACGTATCACTGGAACGAATATAAACAATGGCTGCATTTTTCAGACGACGGCAGCATTTAAGACTGGAAAGTGTATTAGGTAACATATATTACCTCCCCATATTTGGAAGCCTTACTGTCATGAGATTAGGGGGAGGGGCGTGAATATAGCAGTGCTCATGAATGACTGCTGCTGTGCTCACTGTCAGTGAGATTGACAGATCCAAGGCAATGGGACTATGATTGGCCTTTCACACAATTGCCTGGGTTCCTTGGGATCGGTTGGGCATTCCATTGGTTTGACTCCCGGTGATCATACAGAACATTGTGTCCTGCAATTGTGTTTTGTGCAGGGTCGGCGCAAGTGCCGGGGCCCTGAAGTGTCTAGGGGGCCCCCACGCTGTGCTGCAGGACAGGGTCCGCTGCGCTTGCACTGCATCCTCTGGAGGCTGTGGGCCCCTGGATGCTGTATATTTGCCCCTGACACGGGCCCCCTGTGAGCGCCGAACCCCCCCTCCTAACCTGTTTGGCAGACGCATATCACAATGCCTCTCTGCACTGAGTCGGCAGCAGAACTCTATGATTTCCATCAGGAGATCATAAGGTGGGTTTACACGCTTCAATCGCGTTCCGATATCGCAGTTCAATGGCGCGGGAGCGCGCATTTAGTGCACGTTTCTCCCGCATCGCATTGAATGTTTACACGCTGCGATATCGGAATACAACGTCCGTGCGATGTCTACGCCCCCCAACCCAGGATCGCATACTTAACATGGGAGTGAATGGGTGACGTTTGAAATCGCATCGTAGTTGTGCGTTTACACAGCACGATCCGACTTCAATCTTCCTTCAATATCGGGGCATTGAATAGCACGCTCATTCAATCCCCGATATCGCATTGACATCGTTCCTGCATCGTATTGGACGTTCACACCATACAACGCAGGAACGATTTCAGCTCCGACGATTGAACCACGTGACTTTTAATTGAAATCGTACTACGATATCGCGACGTGTAAACCCGCCAATAGAGTTCTACTGCCGGCTCAGTGCAGTCGGGCATTGTGATATGCGTCTGCCACACAGGTTAGGAGGGAGAGGGAGGTCGGAGCACACAGGGGGGCCTGTGTCAGGGGCAAATATACAGCATCCAGAGGCCCACAGCCCTCAGAGTATGACCAGTGCTCTGCAGATTGTGTGCCTACTGCTCTGTAGATCATGTATTGTGTCCAGTGATCAGCTATTCTGTTGCAGTTGTGTGCACGTGATGGGCAGGGGCTGCAGAGCATTGCACTCCACCCCACCAGCCCTGCTCTGTGCACTGGTGCTGCATTGTGCTGAGCACAGGTGTAGACTGGAGGACTGTGCTGCTGCCGGTGGGCTGTGCTGTCTGTGCTCTGCCGTCCAGTGTGCTGTCACTGCAGCAGAAAAATAGCTGTGCCAACAGTGCATATTTTTTTTTTTTTTTTGCTGCGAATAAGGTGTGCTTTTTGTTTTAATTTCTGTTCCACACTCTACCAAATTAATGTTCCTGGAATAGAGGGAGAGAGAAAAAGAGAGAGAGCAAGTGAGTGCACAGGAAGGAAGGAGATGGAGCAGGAGACAGACACAGAGGGAAAACAGCACACGGAGGAGAGGCATCACATAGGGAAGAGACCAATGCAGGAGTGAGACAGGCACAGAGAGGGGAGACAATGCACTCGGGGGGGGGGGGGGGGGGGGAGACATCATACAGGGGAGAGACCGTGCACTGGAGGAGACAGGCACGGAGAGGGATTATATGGTGCTCAAAGAAATATGGGAAGCACATCAACATTTCATTAATTGCTCCCTTTTATTTTTTTTTATACAGATACTATAATATATATATAATATATACACACACCGTATATACTCGCGTATAAGCAGAGTTTTTCAGCCCAAAATTTGGGCTGAAAAGTCCCCCCTCGGCTTATACGCGAGTGTACAGAACCCTCGGAGGTATACAGGCCCCCCCATCAAGATCCAGGGCCCCCCCTCCTTGCTCGGCAAACCTGTAAAGTAAAATCATACTTATCACTGTCCTGTCGCGCCGTCCCGCCGCTGCCGACATCACGATCCCGGCTTCATCCGGCTTCCTGTGGTCGCGGGCAATGACGTCATTGCCCGCGACCAAAGGAAGCCGGAAGACGCTGAATGAAGCCCGGGATCGTGATGGCGGGACGGCGCGACAGGACAGTGATAAGTATGATTTTACTTTACAGGTTTGCTGAGCAAGGAGGGGGGGGCCCTGGATCTTGATGGGGGGGCCTGTATACACCCCTGGGGCTGCTGCTGTATACTACCCCTGGGGCTGCTGCTGTATACTACCCTGGGGCTGCTGCTGTATACTACCCCTGGGGCTGCTGCTGTATACTACCCCTGGGGCTGCTGCTGTATACCACACTGCTGGGGGCCACCCCCGGCTTATACACGAGTCAATAGTAGGGGGGTCAGCTTATACACGGGTCGGCTTATACACGAGTATATACGGTGTTATATATATATATATATATATATATATATATATATATATATATATATATATATATATATATATATAATATATTATGTATGTATGTGTCTGTTAAATGGCCCACTGAGTCACTTTTACCTGGGGCTCACAAAAACCTGGAGCCGGCCCTGGTTGTGTGATTTCATTAATTTATTATTTACCCTCTACATAGGTGACAAATGTATTTAACAAAACACTTTTTACTGGATTTTTTTTTTATTTACACTGTTCCTCTCACTATTGGCTCAACTAATTACGGAAGATTTTTATTTTTTTTTCTTGCATCCACCTCTCCCTTCATGGCATAACTGTGTAACAGATGACAAAAAGAAACTGTTCCATAATCAGATACGCACCAGGAATACAGTTTAAATAAAAAACCAATCCATCGGCAGGATTGGTCCTTCAGGTGCTCTTTAGGAGTCCAGCACTCTTCAGCCTACCGGCTCCCTGCTTGATTGTGCTGCTGGATTAAACTCTGCTGTCAGTTAAAGGTTCACTGATTCATGAGAACACAATCTCAGCAAGTGGCATTGTATGTTGGATCACATGTACCTATAAAATCATTGGGTGTGTTTGAAATTTCAGATTGCACTGCTGTTATCCAATATACACACAATGGAGAAATGAAGTTCTGTGTTCTCCGCACCTGTGATCTGATTCTCTCGTATGGGAGGATCGGATCACATTACATAACACTATCTGGAAGCAGGGGTAAACTTTCACTCCAGCAATACTGGCCAGTTTCAGCACACTACATCTTTGGTTGCTGCTATTAAACAGCAGTGGCCAGTATCCTTGGCAATGAGTCGTAAACGATATCACATACAGTTGTAATTATCGAAGATTGGGATTAACAGTGAATTGAAAGTTTCTTGTTTTTAAAAAGCACTTTCCAATCTAACTGACTGCATTTTTCATTTAGAATCTTTAAATTGGGAAAGTCCCTTCAAGGATGTAGTCTGAGGCTGTGTGCATGTTAGACGCAGTGCCTCCAGACCTGCAGGTGCACGCAGGGAGACCACAGCCGCCCCTGTACTCGTGATCTGCGGCTTCTCCCTGCGTGCACTCGATAGTTATCTCTTCCGGCTCTGCAGCATGAAATGAACACCCGTACAGAGCTGTAATAATGCTGTGGTCGTGAGAAGCATATTGTGCATGGGATTTCTTGAAATCCCATCCACTATGCTTGTACTGTACAACGTAGCGGCAATACGATGTGTCCAAAATGCTGCAATTCCTGATCGTCGGCACACACCCTTAGGATCTGCAGCAGTTTCCAGCACAGTGAGTGAGCAGGCACCCCACTGGAAATAGGGCACAGTATTCTAGCCCATGTGTTCTCAGACGCAGAGGCTTTCAGGGGTTGAAGACGTATGCCATCACTTGGAGAGATGTGAACAACCGCGGCTGCTGTAACCCAACCTGCGGGGCTGCTGTTGCACTTACTCATTAGTTTTACATAGCAGCGTTCAGAGTAAAAGGTCAGCCATGTGTTGATGGTTCTGAATTATCTTTTCGTTTTTGTTCCCACAATGTGTATGAGTTTAGGTATTACAGATTTTCTGAATCATTTTTTGCACTGGTGGTGTTTTATAGCCTTTTCTCCTTCGCCTCATTGGGGGACACAGACCGTGGGTGTTATGCTGCTGTCCACTAGGAGGCGACACTAGGCAAATCTGCAAGAGAGTTCAGAGACTACTCCTCTGCAGCATATACACCCTGGAGCAGGAAGTGCTTCTCCAGTTTTTGCTTAGTGTCGATAGGAGGTAGACATGGTCCATAGGACCACTCCAAATTACATAGTTAGATATTTTTTACTTAGATTTTTTATTCTTTTTTACCAAGGATATGAGAGGGCGACGGTATCTCCGCATACCGATCTCCCAAAACCAGCAACAGGCGGGAACGCGGGGTGTTACCTCCACGTATCCCCTCCTGCCACGATGGATAGGGAGCAAGGCGACGGTTCCATTGCGTTCCGATCTCCTTGTTTTTTTCTCCCATGGCCGGCGCTTCCACATTTTTCCCTGTCCCCACTGGGAACCTCAGGGTGACTTCTGCAGGCTTGCAGAGAATTCACAGCAGAAAAGAGCTGATCTTTTCACATCAGGACGCCAGGCCAGGCACAGACTTCCCCATCTCCCCTCTGGGTTATGGGTCGAGCAAGCCCAAGATGCCCTCCCCATTCCCTGCCAGGGTCTGGGTTGAGGAGCCTACACAGGTAATCAGGGTTCCCCTGGGACCCTGCATGTTTTCTTTCTTTTTACCCCCTGAGCCACCAGCTGCAGCGTCTGTAACCTGCAGAACTACAAGCCCTTCTGTGAGGGTCTCTGAGAGCAGGCTCTCCCACCTCGGGTCCCCCTCCTCCGGACTATTTATGCTGCGCCCGCTCCCTGGAAGGAAGCACAGCAGCGGCGGCTCATAGCGGGCCCTGGGTGCCGATGGGGCGCTGCCCCACCGTGGTTGCAACCGGTGCCAGGCGCCGTACTCCCAGTTCTGGCCCCGGACCTCCGCGCCAGCCCTCCGCCATTCCCGGGCCCGCGTTTTACGCGAGGCCCCGGCTTCGGCCTAGCCGCACGTCACCGTCCCGCCCACCGGCTCGCCCCACTGGACGGGAGCCTTGCAGCGTCAGCACGGGGGCGGGACCGGTCTGAAAAGGGCGCCATTCAGCGTCTCTGCGCGCTCTTGCGCTGGCTCCGCCCCCTTCTTCATGGCATTGCTGCCATTGCAGCCCCGGCGCTGACACCGCTGTATAACAGCGGCGAACAGCACTTGGGCATTAGGGGACTCAGGCTGACCTGGCCATCTGTGGCTAGAGGTCAGATGGTTGGATAAGTCACTACAACCTCTGGGGTTGCACATAGGACTCTGCTCTGGGCAGAATGACTGCAGGGGCACCCACTAATGGGGCAGATGGCAGCAGGCTCATGCTTGCCTCCGCTGAGGCACCTTGTCCCTATCCTCCCAGGTGGAGATAAAAGGGGATACACAGATCAGCTCAGTTTCTTGTGCCACATTACAGCAAGTCTCACAGCATCCGCTGTACGGGGTATACAGGGACCCAACACAGCACAACTAACACGGCTTCGCTGTGCGCCAGTCTCCGATAGTTACTGACGGGCAGTCAGCAGTGGCGTACCTACACCAGGTGCAGAAGTTGCGATCGCACCCGGGCCCTGCAGCCTAGGGGGCCCCAAAAGTCACTTTGTCCTATAGAAAAGACATACTGTTAAACATTTGCAATAATTGGGGGCCCCATTGGAGCCTTCGCATCGGGGTCCCGGGGCCTGATGTTACGCCACTGGCAGCCAGCTTGGTACAGCCTGCCTCAAACTTGTACTCCTCCCCCCTCCATGTACACCAAGCAGGTGACAGTAATGCTACCCCTGTACTCTGTGACAGAGTAACATCACATTACTAGGAATACTGCTAATTCCCAGAGCAGTACAGCAGAGTCCCTCTGTCCAGCACACGGACCAATTATAGTTGTGCCTACCACCGTGCCAGATGCAGGTACCTGTTGGTACAACATTCCTATCTGATAGCCTTACCCGGGGGGGGGTAGCTACGTTTAAGTGATATACCGACATGCCCTCCTCCTCTGTTCCCCTCAACGTTGGGAACCCTGTTGATATTCATCATCCATCGGCCCCTTCCCAGGCCCCTACACAGTTGAGAGAACTAGGTTGCGGTGGAATTACGGCGAGTCTAACTCACAGGTTTCTTCCTGGGTCCTCCATTGTTGGAGAGTCCAGTTGAAGTTGACGTAACCTACAATTATCTGACAACTGCAAGGGTCCTAGGACTGTTACCAATTTTTTCCAATCCCACAGCTAGAGTTCCGGTTTGCAGGGATGACGGTCAAGTCCTTCAAAAACAGGATGAACTCCATGATAAGCCCTGCTCGAGTGGTTTAGCTCGGGTCTCTGGAACCGAAGACCCATAACATGCTTCCTCCTCAGCTCCCCACTGTCGGAGGCGCTGAGTTGTAGCCGATAGTGTTATATGCCAAGCTTCTTCCTCGACTCTCCACTGGGGATTCGGGTTGAAGCTGCGAAGGCATGAGGCCTGGCCGGCCTCCGTCACCTAACTACAAAGACAAAACTCGGGGTAGCACAACGTGGAATACGAATTCTGTTGCCAATCTCCTCACTAGACCTATATGGATATTTGGCTTAAGATGACACGTGCGAGTACTCTGCACAGCCTGCCTTGAGACGGGACCTTGCGGCCCCCTGACCGCATTAATCCAATGAATGGGCCCTTCTTGCCCCCGTAAGACCATGGCCCGAGCCTTCTTCCACGCACTCTGTCCCTTCTCGATTCAGGAGTCACCAGTGGGATAGTGCTCGCGGTGTGCAGCACAGGACACCAGCGACTGAACTGTCGCGGACACAGTCTCCAGTTCTTTTCTGATCATCATAATGGGAGACCCAGACAATGGGGTTTAGGGCGCTGCCCTCCGGAGGTCACACTAGGTACTACAAGTTTGTAGCACCGCCTCCTCCGCTTATAAACCCCCACCGTAGGAGACATCCTCAGTTTTAAACTTAGTGTGCTCGGAGGATCACGCTTTGCTTGCACTTCACTGCATTCTCACAACTTACGTGATGGCGTATGAAGACAAGGTAAAATGGTCCCATTCGGGACCCTCGACAGCCTCCCCGCTCACCCTCTGCGGAACACGCTGGTGGAGGTACCGGAGGGCTTTTAGCCTGGACACTTTAGTGTTCTCCCGGTACGCTGTCGTGCTCCTTTCCTTTCCATCCCTCCATGGAGGCTCTGGATAGGGGGAGCCTGGAGCCTTGCACAGCTCCGCTCCGTCCGAGGCCTCCCTAAATGGTGCTTACAGACCGGACGGAGCCAGCCCAGTCCGAGGCCTCCCTAAATGGTGCTTACACTCCGGACTGGTGCTGTACCCCCGTCCGAGGCCTCCCTAAAGGTGCTTACAGACCGGACCGGCACTGAGGCACCTGGTGTGTCTCCTGTGTGCCTGGGGGTGTAGTGTCTGTCACTGTGGTGTCATGACACTCAGACCGCGCGGTTACCCTCGGGTCCGCGGTTCTGGCGGTGGCCCTGTGCTGGGGTCTCCCTGGCTGACCGCCCTGTGTTTTCACAGGGGCTGAGGCTGTAGACTGCGGGTGTTTTATGTGTACATGCAGTCTGAGAGTGTGTGTGGATTCACTCTCGTTTCCCGCGCTGCGGGCTCCGGCACCTCCATTGCTGAGGCAGTCTGGAGGAGGAGGAGGCAGCCCTTATGGTGACATCTCACGCTGGGCGTGTTGTGTGTTCTTCCCGCGTGTTCCTGGCTCCGCCCACATCTTCACTGTCGGCGGCCATCTTCTCCCTCACTTCCCGGCTGGGATCTGAACTACAGCGCGTGTCTGCACTTGCAAGGGAGACCGGAACTCGCGGAGGTCACACACACACACCGCTTCCTCCTACCGCTTTACTGCGGTCGGTAAGCCACCGGGATTCCCGGTTTGTTTGTGAACTTTGGCTTATATTCCCCCACTGTGGAGATGTCCTCAGCTGGGAAGCATGCTGCTAAGGCGGCGGTGGCCACCATTGTCTGTACTACATGCAACGGGACACTGGTGGAGGGGTCCTGCAATAACTGCGGACGCCCAGAGGCCCGATCTGCTACTATTGAGTCTGCAAATCCGGGATTATACCCTGAGGTTCAGGTGATCCCAGGGCCATGGGAAACGCAGAATAAGATCAATGAATCTCTGCTGTCCCAGATGTCCTCCATGTCGCAAACCCTGGAGGCACTGCATAGGAGACTGGAGAACCCAGCTACTCCTCCTAGTTACCCGGGTGTCTCTTACTTCTGCTGTAAGACCCCCTAAGCGAGCCCGTGAGGCTTCTCCTGAGCTCCAGACTCTCTCTGAGGAGGAGCGTTCCTCTGATGGTGAGGAAGATGATGGGGGTTCTACTCTTGGGTCTATGTCTGAACCTCCAGATGGGGTGGAGGATCTGGTGTCCTCCATCAATGAGACATTGCGTCTTGTCACTCCTCCTGAGGAGGTGACTGTACACCCCAAGGAGATCTATCAATGGCTGCGGCCAGAGGCTAGACCAAGTGGCTCCTTCATGGACCACACTAATTTCGGAAGGGTGATTAAAGCTCCCAGGTTGCATCCTGGGCGGCGTTATGTCCGTAAAACTAAGGACAATCGCTTTCCCTTTCCCCAGGAGGCGCTCCAGGAATGGTCGCAGTCTCCCAAGGTGGATGCTTCCATGACTAGGATTGCTGCGCGCTCCTTGTTTTCTGCCTCTGATAGCTCCTCGTTGAAGGATGCTACTGATAGACAGGTCGAGCAACTCGCCAAGTCTTCCTATGAGGCTGTGGGGTCTTCGTTTGCCCCTAATTTTGCCGCAGTCTGGACTCTACAAGCGATCACTATCTGTTTGGATGGTATCACTGATCTAGCTAGGTCCAGTCCAGAGGTCCTGGCTCTCACTGAGAGAGCAAGGGCCTATGCGGACTATGCCAGGACGGCATCTTTGGAAACTGCCACTCGCTCTGCTGTGGCCTCGGCCAATGCAATTGCGATCCGCAGGCTATTGTGGCTGCGTCTCTGGGACTCAGATGCCACATCTAAGAAGATTTTACAAAATCTTCCGTTCGCTGGTGACAGGCTTTTTGGCACCGAACTGGACAAATTGATAAAGGATTCTGCTGAGTCTAAGATACCGCAGAATAAGCCTAAGCCACGGTACACCGTGAAAAGGAACCCTAAGCAGTGGTCCTTTCGCTCCGGTTCACAGTCATCAACGGCGTCCACTCGCTCAGACCGAGGGGGCAAGCCTGCTACTCAGTGGCGTTCCAAGAGTCGTCAGAAGAAGCCGGCGGGGGCAGCGGCTGCCACCCCAAGCCCGCCTCGACATGACTCGCTATCTCATCCTGTCTCCCCACAGGTGGGGGGCCGCCTGTCCCGCTTTCAGGACAAGTGGCTTCTTCACATTCAAGATCAGTGGGTTCGAGACGTAGTCTCAAGAGGTTACAGGATAGAGCTGACGTCACAACCAATACACCGATTCCATCGGTCGGTTCCTTCTCCAGAAAAGGCTCAGGCTTTTTACCTGGTGTTGGAGGGACTCCGCAGAGACGGAGTGGTGGTCCCTGTGCCCACGGAAGAGAGGTTCAGGGGTTTTTACTCCAACCTCTTTATTGTCCCAAAGAAGGACGGCTCTTTTCGCCCGGTTTTGGACCTCAAGTTGTTCAACCGTCACGTGTTGGTTCGGAAGTTCCGCATGGAATCCCTGCGCTCAGTGATCGCGGCTGTGTCACAGGGAGACTTCCTAGCGTCCATCGATATCAGGGACGCTTACCTTCACGTCCCCATTGCACCAGCTCATCAGCGCTGGTTGAGATTCGCAGTGGGGGAAGAGCACTTCCAATTTGTGGCACTGCCATTCGGGCTAGCCTCAGCACCACGGGTGTTCACAAAGGTGATGGCCTCCATGATGGCTCTCCTGCATGCGCAGGGACACGCCGTCATACCCTATTTGGACGACCTGTTGGTCAGGGCGCCATCGGAAGACCTTTGTCGGGTAAGCCTGGAGGTGACCATGAAGTCCCTGGAACGGTTCGGGTGGCTTATCAACATTCAGAAGTCGACCCTGGTTCCGACCCAGTCATTGACATATCTGGGCATGGACTTCCACACGGACTCGGCCCTGGTGTCCCTACCTCAAGCCAAGCAGCTTGCGATCCAATCAGGAGTGCAGAATGTCCTCCTGTCTCCACAGTCATCCCTACGGGTATTGATGAGACTGGTGGGTCGCATGGTAGCGGCGATAGAGGCGGTGCCGTTCGCACAGTTTCGCCTCCGTCCTCTCCAGCTGGAGATTCTTCGCAGATGGGACAAGAGGACGATCTCTCTGAATCGGCTGGTGACACTGTCACAACCAACCAGGGACTCTCTACAGTGGTGGCTCCAGCCACTTCACCTGTCACGGGGCCGGTCCTTCCTAAAACCGTCATGGTTAGTGGTGACCACCGACGCCAGTCTGAAGGGCTGGGGGGCGGTGTTCTTGCACCACAGGGCTCAAGGCCTCTGGACTCAGTCGGAGTCGGCGTTGCAGATCAACGTGCTGGAGATCAAGGCGGTCTATCTGGCGCTACTGGCGTTTCAGAAATTCCTGTCAGGACAGCCCATTCGGGTACAGTCCGACAATGCGACGGCCGTCGCCTACATAAATCATCAGGGAGGGACCAGAAGTGCTCAGGCCCTCGCCGAAGTCCACCGCATTCTACTCTGGGTGGAGGAAAACGGCTGCCTGATCTCCGCAGTTCACATCCCAGGGGTCGAGAACTGGGAGGCCGACTATCTGAGCAGACAGGGGATGGACGCCGGAGAGTGGTCTCTACATCCAGACGTCTTCCGGGACATCTGCGGCAGGTGGGGCACTCCGGACGTGGATCTGATGGCCTCACGGCTGAATCATCAGGTGCCCCAATACATGGCAAGATCTTGGGATCCCCAGTCTCTGGGGGCGGACGCCCTGATTCTGAGCTGGTCCAGATTCCAGCTGCCATATGTGTTTCCGCCTCTGGCTCTGATTCCCAGGGTCCTGTGGAAGATCAGGACAGAATGCAGAGTGGCCATTCTAGTGGCTCCAGATTGGCCCAGGAGGTCTTGGTACCCGGACCTGTGGCAAACTGTCAGGCGGACACAGGTGGGCTCTTCCAGAACGCGCAGATCTACTCGCGCAAGGGCCATTCTTCCACCTCAATTCCAGGGCCCTCAGATTGACTGCATGGCTCTTGAGGCCTGGCTGCTGACATCCAGAGGTTTCTCTCCTACAGTGGTTGCCACTATGAATCGGGCAAGGAAACCTGTTTCCAGGAAGATATACCACAGAACGTGGAAAATCTTTTTTACCTGGTGTGCCTCTGGTGGCCGCTCACCGTGGCCTTTGTCTATCCCGACATTGCTGGCCTTCCTACAGTCGGGGTTGGAGTTGGGATTATCCCTTGGCTCTCTGAAAGGTCAAGTATCAGCACTTTCAGTGTTGTTTGACAGGCGCTTGGCGCTCCTCCCGAAGGTACGTCAATTTCTGCAGGGGGTGTCTCGGGTGGTCCCGCCCTATAGACGACCTCTGGACCCTTGGGACCTAAAACATGGTCCTGACGACATTGCAGAAACCGCCGTTTGAGCCACTGAGAGACGTCTCTCTCTCTCGTCTGTCCCAGAAAGTGGTCTTTCTGGTGGCGATTACGTCTCTGAGAAGGGTCTCAGAATTGGCTGCACTTTCGTGCAAGTCACCCTTTCTGGTGGTTCACCAGGACAAGGTGGTGTTGCGCCCACGGCCTGAATTTTTGCCGAAGGTGGTTTCAACATTCCACTTGAACCAGGAGATTGTTCTCCCATCATTTTGCCCCGCTCCCGTTCATCAGGTTGAGCGCGACCTCCATACTCTGGATCTCGTGAGAGCTGTGCGCATTTATGTGTCCAGGACCGCCTCCTTTAGGAGTTCGGATTCCTTATTTGTCCTCACGATGGGTCGCTGTAAGGGGTCCGCGGCCTCAAAGTCGACCTTGGCCAGATGGATCAAGGCTCCCATTCAGGAGGCTTACCGGTCTTCTGGTTTGCCTCTCCCGGTGGGTTTGAAGGCACACTCTACTAGAGCTGTAGGTGCCTCTTGGGCCTTGCGACATCGAGCTTCTGCTCTACAGGTGTGTCAGCGGCCACTTGGTCCAGCCTGCACACTTTCTCTAAGCACTATATGGTGCATGCCCATGCCTCTGCGGATGCGAGTTTGGGCAGGCGGGTTCTCCAGGCGGCGGTTGCCCACCTTTAAAAGGGAACCATGTGTTATCCGTCTTGTTGAGGAACTCTTCCCGCCCTGGGGTATTGCTTTAGGACATCCCCATTGTCTGGGTCTCCCATTATGATGATCAGAAAAAAGAGAATTTTGTTTACGTACCGTAAATTCTTTTTTCTTGAATCATCAATGGGAGACCCAGCACCCACCCAGTTGTTCCGTTGCATGTTTGCATTTGATCTGTTCTCTGTTGAGACAGTGTTTCCGGGTTGTTACACCGTCTGTGCACGGCATTCTTCCCGATGTTTCGGGTGTGGTTTATTTCTCCTCGCAGCTTATGGACTAAACTGAGGATGTCTCCTACGGTGGGGGTTTATAAGCGGAGGAGGCGGTGCTACAAACTTGTAGTACCTAGTGTGACCTCCGGAGGGCAGCGCCCTAAACCCCATTGTCTGGGTCTCCCATTGATGATTCAAGAAAAAAGAATTTACGGTACGTAAACAAAATTCTCTTTTTTTCTGCCAGCACTGCTCTTGTCTTCCGTCTTTCTCAGGACCTCCGCGACGGGCCTCTGTGGTTCCCGAGCCCCGCGTTTTTTAGCAGGGCCCGGCTTCGGCCTAGCCGTGACCTCTCTGGCTTTCCTGCCCGTTCTCAGCCTGCCTTCTGCCCGCCCTCCACCTGCCGTCGGAGCTTCCGAACTTTCAGCTCAGAGGGTGGGGCGAAGCTGAAGGGATTGAAGCGAAAAGATTACATAGTTTTTTCCCCCGCCTGAAATTGGCAACGTATATACTGCTTTTCAGCAGTCTTCCATCTCCGGATGGCTCTTTTATCAATCCATGACTTTGAGACTGCGAACACAGTGACATTTGCACCGTGCTCGTTAAACAGATTCAGTGGGATCGACCTTCCTCAGGTCTACCCAAACACTACGGCGCGTGCTGCAACACAGCACATATATCCAGGAACCCCAGCTCCGCTGCGTGCCCTTGACGCCCCATGCTGCAGCGTCACGTATAGAGTCTCAGCCATATGGGACGCACAGCATCGCATGATCATGGCTGCCGTTAGTTGCAACGCATTTACAGCTCTAGTCAGTTTCCCAGACAAAGCACAGATTCTTCATCTTGGACTCCGCAGCTTTCGTCAGGGATTTCCTCAATCCTTCACAGCTGCTATAAGAGTCCTGGTCAGCATAGTAGCCAGTTCCTTTGCCTCAGCGGAATCGCCGGCCTTTGCAATTATCCATGCTCAGGCGTTGCACGAATACTGCATGGCGGGCGATGTACCCCCCTCACAATGCTCAGGGCAGTAGTCTTGCCCTGTCTCGAACATACCCCACAATGCTCAGGGCAGTAGTCTTGCCCTGTCTCGAACATACCCCTAAATCTACGCACATTCAGTAGTATCTCTAGGACTGTAATCGTTCAGTCACCTTCTGGCATTCAGACAAGTAAGGATGCAGTCAGACAATGCCACAGCCGTGGCATATGTCAACCACCAGTGTGGAACCCGCAGTCTCTGAGCGATGACAAGTTCGCCACATTCTTCACTAGGTGGAATCCTACAACACGGTACTGCCAGCTGTTCTCATACCAGGTGTACTCTTCTGAGTGGCGGTTTCTTTTTTCCTAATTCGCCAAGGCATGGACTCAGGGTGACCAGCCCCTTCCCCTACACGTCCTCCGTCGAAACGCCGACGCCAGGTACCCACAGATATGGAGCTGACGGAGTCACACCTCAATGCCACGGTCCCGGCCTTCCTGGCCTGGTCTCAGGATACGCAGTCAGTGGGACAGACTCACTAGTCCAAGCCTGGACCGGTACCCGCCTCTCCTATATTTCTTCCCCTCTAACAGTCGGGAATATCAAAACGAGAATGTCGCCGGGTCATCTTTATGGTCTCAGACTGTTCCACTCGCCCTTGGCGCGCACGCTTGTCCAATTTATAGCTGCAGTACCAGGACCTCTAACGGACAGTTCAGACCTGTTCGCTCACGGCCAGTTCTTTCTCAGAACTCTTCACATCTGAGGTTAATACCGTAGCCTTTCAGACCTAGAATTTCTCCCAAGAGGTTTTTTTCCCAGGATATTGTAACGAGCGTAGTCACAGAGGAGGACCCCAGCTGTATCAGCGATATCCCATCACACACGTGTACTCATTTTGGTTTTTTTGCTGGGACTCCTTTAGAAGTCATTCCCCTTGGCCCTACTTCTTACTAGGGACCCTCCGTCTTCCACTCAGACCTAGACTCAGGGCTATCCTTTGGGTCTTTCACACATCAGGTTTTTTTTTTCACCCCTTACAAGCACGTCTTGCCACCAGACTTCTATGAAACCATTCCTCGAAGGGTCTGCTATTTCTGGTCCCCATACAATAAGACTACATCCGTGGGGAACTGACCTTGATACTCGCGGCCTGCAAGAATCCCGTTTTCAGCCATGATGGAATATTTCCTATAGCATCCTCATTCACATAGCGGTATAGTTCGGTGGCATTTTATTTGTCTCTGCAGAAGTATCGGTACTTGCAGCGGTTTCGCGTAATCCATCTTTTTTTCTAGTCTTTCATCGGAACAAGACTTTCCTATGGCTGTTTCCTTCTTCCAGGATAGGTTTACTCTTTCCACCTACATGACGACGTCTCTCTGCCATCGCTACGCCCGACTTCAGTCCGTCCCGGTCGCGAGGGACTTACATGTGCGGGACCTGGTCTGGGCCCTACGCATCTAGATGTCAGTGCCCTCCTGAGAGGTGGATTCTCTTTTCTTTTTTCTCATTCTTCCAATGGGCAGAACTAAGAACACGTCAGCCTCGAGGGCTCCTCTAACCATCCAGGATGCTTATTCCATCGATGACTCATCCCTTCCAGAAGGTCATGGTACATTCTACTCGGCCAGGAAGGCCTCCCGGACAGTTCGGTAACAGGCATTGGCGCAACAAGTGTATAGGCAGCCAATATGCCAGCCTACACCATACCCAAGCCGCTATAGCGCTTGCACTCAGTCCGCAACAAACGCAGGTCTGGGTACACGTGTCCTCCAGGCGGCAGCTCGCCTGTTGGCTCATTGTTCTTCACTGACCATGCTCAGTGTCACTAGTTCCTCGGGCATGGTTCTTCTCTGACCTTGCTCAGTATATCTAGTTCCTTTGTTCTTTCCCACCCAGGGACTGCTTTGGGACGTCCCACGGTCTGTGTCCCCCAATGAGGCGAAGGAGAAAAGGAGATTTTTGTGTACTCACCGTAAAATCCTTTTCTCTTAGCCTCTAATTGGGGGACACAGCACCCACCCTATTGCTCTTATGGGCCTTTTCTTCAGTTCTCACATTCATGGTTAACATGTTTACCATGTTTGCCTATTATCACTCTGTTAGTTGTTGGCTGTTTAAACTTGTGCCTGTTTAGCTTCAGGCCTTGTAGTACTATGAGCCTGTTTAATGTCATGTCTTGTTATACGATCATATGCTTCGTTAACTCTTCACTGTTTTCCACATGCGCCTGCTTAGTTACAGGCCTTGTGGTACTAATATTACTCTGCTAATTCTTAACTGTTTACGCACGCGCCTGTTCGGTTTCAAGCCGTGTTCCGCTATTATTGCCTTCTTAACTATATTGTTTACACGGGTTGACTGTGTGTACTTCCTGTGTCACTGTTATTTCTTGACTCTCCTACTGCTTTAGCACAAAACTGGAGAAGCACTTCCTGCTCCAGGGTGTATATGCTGCAGAGGAGTAGTCTCTGAACTCTCTTGCAGATTTGCCTAGTGTCGCCTCCTAGTGGACAGCAGCATAACACCACGGTCTGTGTCCCCCAATTAGAGGCTAAGAGAAAAGGATTTTACGGTGAGTACACAAAAATCTCCTTTTTTGATTCTGTGTTTTTGTCTTCTGTTATGTTTTACATAAAGCTGCTCTATTTTTGATGTTTCCAGCTTTTTGGAGTTGACAAAAGCTTGATATAGTTAGGTGTACATGTGCCAACTTTTAGTGCATTTGCCCCAGCAGAAGCATACTAAAAACACATTAGTTTACGATTCACTTTAGCACAGCTAATGCAGTTCATAATATCCACACACACAATTCGGCGTACTCGCAAGAGAAATTTACATGTTGCGTAATTCAAAAACATGCCGTAGTTCAGATTACTCAGTGTAAAAGAGGCAGCGCTGGCATGAGATTTCGTGAAATCCCATCCACTTTTCCGGAACTGTAGGGCTATGTTCACACAGAGCATTTTTTCTGCATTTTTGGGCTCACGTTTGGCCTTGTTTTTATGCTAATTTTAACCTGCATTTTTGTTTCCCAGCAAAATCTATGTGATTCTGGAATAAGGCTGGTTTCACACTGGCGTTTTCTCAAATACGCCTTCCACGGCAGCATTGGAGGATGTCTTCTACGCCCTATTGGGGGACATTAACACAGAGAGGTTAAAAGCTACTCCACACCGCCAACCACGAGTGTTTTCCTTTCCCCCTTCGGGCATGGAGGGTCCTTCAGTGCTGTCTGGCCACATTGTCCAAATTTTGTTCTTTTTCTATGTTGGTACTTGCAGGGCAGTGGTCAGTCGTGGATCCTCCTCCTCCCTCCTTGTGGCTCCCGTTTTGGGGACCACACTGGCCTTCCTGCGCTCCTCTTGGAGTAAAGCAGGCTGGGAATAGTACACGCCTGAAGCCTGCTTCAGCTCTCCGGCTTCTCCCCCTTCCTTACAGTGCAGTCTCTGGGAGGTGCCCGCGCCCAGAAGTGGCGTCTTGTTAGGGTGACAAGTCACTTCCAGGTTTATGCCTTCCACGGTGGAATGCACATGATTTGTGCACCTCCCAGGGTTTTTGCACGCCAAATCAACCTGCAGGTGACCGGAGGGGGGGAGCGAACAGAAACGTTCCTCGCAGGGGGCACGGCTTTTACTTCAAAAGACCTTCCAGAAGATGTCACCAGGTAAGGCTATTCCTATTGTGGAGGGTGACAGATCCCCTATCCCTGCATCTGAAGAGCCCAGCGAGTCCCCGGTTACAGTCAGTAGTACAGGGTTTTGGTCATTAGGGGGTTAACTTAGCCTCTCTCTGAGCTGACACTGTTATCCCTCCCCTCTAGTTGTACTGGGTATCACCTTCCCTTTTTCTTAGGGAGTCAAGGCCCCTACTACCAAGAAAGATGAGATCCCATTCCGCAAGTGGTCTGCACCAAGAAACTGCCCTCTTCATATAAAAAAAAAAGCTGTGCCAGCATAGTCAAGGAGAAAATCTCTCAGCACTCAGTTACTACCAAAAATGTACACATGCTAATAGGCTGTTTATATATGAGGAAAAAATTAAAAAACTTCGTGTTTTTTTTTTTTTTTTTTCTTTCAAAAAAACTCAATGTTCTTATCTTTTTATTGACTGGGGTTCTTGGTACATATATTGGCCAATATCTGTTTGCTCATCGACCACTCCACGGTGACCCCAAGATCTGATGAGTCCTGCGCTGACATCCCTGTCCTCCCTATCCCACTTCTAAGTGGGTGGACACCATCTCAATCTCAGACCACCTGGGAGCGATGAGGGTGCTAAGTGTAGCTGTGGAGCCAGCAACTCCACATATCGGACTCATCTTTTCCTCATTTATAAACCGCTTATTAGCATGTGTACATTTTTGGTAGTAACTGAGTTTTATATATAGTGTGTGTGTGTGTGTGTGTTGTCCCCTGTGAACATATTTCCCCCATGCGCACTGTGTCTCTCCACCTGCATGCTATCTTCCCCCTGGCCTGTCCACTCCCCTGTACTCTGTGTCTCCTCCCTGTGCCTGTTTGCGTTTGCGTTCCCTTGTACTTTTTAAAAATACCCTTCAAACGCAACATCTTGCATTTTTGTGCGTCTGAGGATGCTTGGTAAATACGCAAGCATCCTGAAGCGCACAAATAATGCAAGCAACTCAATGTAGCCGTACTGCCATATGGGTAGCACTGCAGCCAAGCGGAGTGTCTGGTCATCCGGATCTCTGTTTCTCCTCACCTCTTCTCGCTGCTCCAGTCTCCTCAACATTTGCTCTGCACATATCCAAATAGAGTCCGTACACCTCGTAGACACGCGGCTCGGCTCCGTACACCTCGTAGACCCGCGGCTCGGCTACATTCACACTGTAAATCCCTCCTGACCCCAAACATAAACCACCTAATCCAGCATCATGATGTCCAGCACAGCAGAGTCCTGCATACACTGAGGAGCTGATCACGTGACCCCCTGACTCCACCCCTCCGTTGACATAATCACAGGTCCTGTCAGCACAGTGTGCGGCTCTGTCGGCTCCCACGGAGGGGGGTGGGGGAAGAGGGAGACCTCCGGAGCTGCAGGAGGCTGCAAATGACCCCCAGCTGCCCCTGGATATGGCCCTGGCTTGTGTTGTGACCCTAGCCTGATGCAAGTATTTTCGGCTGCAGCACATAGCGTTTAATGTTATGCGCTGGAGCCCATAGAAACCAGCTGTTTACCTTGCCAACCACTGGTTGGCAATGTAAACAGCGGGTTTCTATGGGCTCCCTTGCTGGCAGCGCATAGCATTAAACGCTCTGCGCTGCAGCAGACAATACTTGCATCAGGCTAGGGTCACAGCGCAAGTGTGACCCTAGCCTCAGGGGCCTGGTGGGCCCCCTCCAAGCAGTCGGGTCCCTGACACTTGCCCGGGTGTGCCGGGTGCTGATGCTGGGCCTGTCTGTACCTCAAGATATAGCGTTAGGAAAACTCACTGCGTTGGAGTCAGGAGGGCATTTCCTGGGGCTTGAGTCAGCTCTATTCATAGGGGCCATTCCTGCCACTCTGTGCTTGCTTTTCCTCGTCGCCTCCCTTATGTCTGTGGAGCTATCCTCGCCTGTGCATGCGCTTCCTTGTGCTCATTGACGCAGGCGCAGAGGGAGGTAATGTGTGTTTTGGGACCGCACGCCTGTCCCGCCTCCTGCCCCTGACATCAGCGCCTTTGCCCGCCCTGCTCCGTGTTATGCTGTATATACATATAACAGGGCGGGAATCTGGCGCTTGCGCAGTGGCTCTCCGCAAGCAGGGCTTCAGTTAACTGAATTATGCCCTCCAACCAGCAAGTGCCAGATTCCCGCACACAAGAAGACATACTTCCCTCCTTCTGTCAGAACCCTGCTAATTCTAGGGAAGCAGAGTTCAACTCCTTAGATATCTGGAGAATAGTTCTACACTATCTTCAACAGACGGAATCTCCTACCTATGCCCTCCTCCATCCTAGCAGCATTGACATCTGTGTAGCTTAATTCCCTGCCTAAGCAGGCCTGTCTAATGTCAATCACTCAATTTAATGTTTAAAAAAGTATTTATAGGGTCCACTTATAATTTTCCTGAGGAAGAAGCAGGGTTTCGCTTTGAAACGCATCGATTAAACACGATTTATTTTAATACATCATTATTGCACCTGGATTTGCATGTGTTGACAGCAGCACAGGCTTTAATCCACAAATCTCTCCTGGTTCCTGCATCATTAGTTTGCCATAATACACGAGAATCCTGCATCAGCTGTAAGGCAAACAACTAGCTCCTATTTCCTTTCTTTGTTGGGTAAGACCCCATTGCGCTTTTTAATACACATATCTTGTTATTTGTAATGAGGGCAGACTATTCTGAAGAAACTAATTCCCCCAATGACTTATCATAGAGAAAGGGGACCTTTATAAATACTTTTTTTTTAAAGTTGAGTTAAGTGAATAAAACTATACAGGGCTGATTCAGCAGGGAATTCAGCTATGCAGATATCAATGTTACTGGGTAGGAGGGCATAAGGCACCTGATATAATATATATATATATTATATATTTATTCAAAGCTTCTCCTGTCCAATACAGTGTCAATCGTACATCTGTGTCCTGTTTGTGATTTTCACAGACCCATATGTCTGGGTTGGCCTCCACTGAACGGGCTGTAATGACATCCAACTGTGATGGTGGTCTCTGGCTGGCAGGCCGTGATCAGCAGAATGAGAGGGGGTTAAAATTGTGAATGGGGGTGCAGGATCAGCAGCTCTGAATAAGTAATGTCCAGACCTCAGGTGCAACAGAATAAGACTCTCGTTTACTGTAACAGTTTATGATGGTGGTGATATTACAGCTTTCCACAGTTGTTTAATATACAGAGTCGCAGTCTCTGATGGTGTGATGAACTCTACTCTCTTTCCAGTTAGTAATGGGTGACAGCTCCCCTCACTCCCGCTGGTTATGCTCTATTCTATACTCTTAAATTTCTCCTCTCTGCTTGGACCTTGGCATCCACGGAAAAGTGCTGCAGCTTTCCTCCCACTGCTGACAACTCGGGATCTCATTCAGGCAGCTCTCTATCCACACTTTCACTGATCTCTGTCATTGTATGGCAGTTGGGCACTATTGGGACCATGCAGGACTCTTTCTGCACAGATCCTGCTGTGCCCCGACAGTGAGCACAGCAAAGGCACTGACTGGCCTCTTTTCTCTCCAGCACCACTGAATCCAAGGAGAACACTGTTGTTCCTTCTGAGCTCAGTAGTTGTTCTACAGGGGTTGCTAACCAACAGACTTTACAATAGTCCTTATATTAATCACATCTGTGTGTATTAAAATAGCTAAAGTGCTGATTTCTCACATCACCATTGTCTACAGATATTTGTGATATCTAATTCTTCAGGGCGCCACACTTAAGCCCCCGTCACACTAAATGAGATTGCTAACGAGATCGCTGCTAAGTCACAAATTTGGTGACGCAACAGCGACCTTAACAGCGATCTCGCTATGTTTGACGCTTAGCAGCGATCAGGCCCCTGCTGTGAGTTCACTGCTCGTTACAAACCAATCTGGACCATTTTTTTTTTTTTGGTCGTCGAGCTCCCACTGGGCAGCATGCATCGCTGTGTTTGACAGGGACAATGATCTCAATACTATAGGTCTGAGAAACAAGGTCCCAATGACCTCCGTATCATTCCAGATCGTTGTTGCGTCACTGGTGAGATCTTATGGTGGGGTTACACGTCCCGATATCGTGGCGATATCTGAGGCAACGCCGCGGGAGCGCGCATTTTTTTGATCGCTTTTCCCGATATCGCATCGGCGGTTTACACGCTGCGATATCGGGAAAACACGTCCCTCCGATGTGTACGTCCACCAACCCAGTAACGACCATTTGACATGGGAGTTAATGGGTGAGGTGCGAGTACAGATCGGAGTTGGGCTGTCACACGCTGCGATGCTGCTACAACGGCCATGCAATATCGGGCGGCTTTGCTATTCAACTCCGATATCGTTTTGGCATCGTTCCAGCATCGCGTTGTACACTGAAACCGTACAACGCGCACCCGATATCGGGTCCAACTCGCAACCCACGTGACTTTTTTGTCGGAGTTGGACGCCGATATCGCGGCGTGTAAACCCACCATTACTGTTTAACATCTCACAAGTGATCCCGACAGCAATGCACCAGAGATCCCAGCAGGTCGGATCGCTGCTGCGTCACCAAGTGTGACGGTACCTTTAGACGTGTACAAATTATTTTGTCTCTGTACGTTTTTTGATGCTGAATGGCTGGTTGATCGCTTGTACCATGTAGGTGACAGAAGTACATTTTTTTTTTTTTTTTTTTTTTTTTTAGTCTCTCGAAGATGGTGATGGTTTCCCCGATCTTGAGGAGGATGAGGAAATTGACCAGTTTAACGATGATACATTTGGAGCCGGAGCAATTGGTGAGTTGGATTTGTTTAAAAAACAGTTTTGATGATTCTCGTGGACAGGATCTACTTAGGAAAACTGGTGCATTTGTAAGGCTGCTTTTACATCTGCATTTTATCAAATCCCATAGAATTCTGCCTATTGTGCAAAAAGCTGATGTACTGCGCTTGCGGCAAGATTGCATTTTTTCTAATGCATTTATATAGGAGTTCCGGACATGTGCGGTGATTTGCGGCTTGTCTTAACATTGCAGTTGGCGGCGTTTTTTGTCCAATGCCGGAAGTACCTGATTTACCGGATCACTGTAAACACGTCCGGAGCTTCAGTAGTAAATGCTTTAGACAACACAATGTTGCCGTAAGTGTAACACATCCCGTTGTTTGTTTTTCAAAAAAGGCGGAATTCTGCCGGATTTGATGAAAGGCAGGTCAGACAACCGGAACTGTAACAGACCACTGATGTGAAAGTAGCCCTATACAACCAACAGCACAGAGCATCACACTAATCTCTTATTGTCACTTGCCCTGTGTGTTTTACATTTTTCTTGGTCCTCGGAGCAGATGTCAATGATACATATTGGTGACAGACGCACATTGTGGTGGTTGGTTAAGCCATTCCGTTTTGCTGCACTCACATTTGTTTTTAGCAGCCTTCTACAACATGGCAGAAAGCAGTTAAACTTTGGCACCACACAATTGGAACTTCCATAAAGTTTCAAGGGGAACCAAACAAATTGTGTGCCAGGAGAAACCTTTATATATGAAAACGGGAAAGGTGAGGGCACTGCAGGTAAAATGGAAGTCTATGGGATCACAAAACGCACCTGGAAGATGCATAACAGGGAGAAAGGAAAGGGGTGTGCCATAGAAGTGATACAACCTTAGACTTTTTCAAAAAGATGTAATTTTATTTAATATAACATCACAAACAGACACAACACTACACAGGATTTAAAACAATGTAAACAGCATGCATAGCCTTATAGCTTTTTCCCAATATAGATATTGGGAAAACCCTCTCAAGACACACAAGGTGATCATAACCGTCAGAAAATTAGTTCAAGGACAATTGTGAACAAATACAAAATTTACTATGACTATAATACTGGTCATTAGTTATCAGGGCAACCATATGATGCCAGAGAGTATGGTGAAGAAGTCCTGTTTTCAATATTAAATCCTGTACTCAATACTTTCTGGGTGATGTGTTGTAGGTTGCCTCTGCAGTTTCACTTCCCAGTCTGTAGTGAAATCTCTCCATGCCCTGAATACAGTGGGACAAGTCACAGGTCAGGCACACTGGTTATGCAGATCATTACATGGATGGCCATTCACTTTGCGCTGTCTTGCACCACTCCTCAGAGGAATTGCATCCCTTTGTGAAGCTTCTCCTGGTTATAACAGATTGCTGTAGGCAAGGCTGTGGAGTCAATAAGCCAGACCTCTGACTCCTCAATTTCCCTGAATCCAACTCCACCAAATTGGACGCATACTCCATGACTTTGACTCCACGGTCCTGGCTGTGAAGTCAGCGAGCCAAACCTCTGACCAGGGCTGTGGAGTCAGTCATGCAGTTGGTGCCCATTTTAGATGAAGTCGGATTCAGGGAAATTGAGGAGTCTGAGTCAGATATTTGGCTTACAGACTTCACAGCCATAGTTGTGGAGTTGGAGTCAGTGTCCATTTTGGTGGAGTTGGCTTCTGAGTCTTATTCAGGGAAATTGAAGAGTCGGATGTTTGGTTATCGACTCCATAGCCCTGCCAAATAGCCCTGACTGCATGTTATCGGATTACTGCTGTAGCTTCATTTTAAGTCTATGTCCACACACATTGGTTTTTGCTGCAGCAAAATCTTAGGGGTTTCTTGTATCTCCTGACTTATTGGCAGCGGATTTGCTGCGGGTTTGGTGCAGTTTTACCAGGGCTGTGGAGTTTGTAAGCCGAACATCCGACTCTTCAGTTTTCCTGAATCCTTCTCCAACTCCACCCAAAATGGACATTGACTCCACAACTATGGCTATGAAGTCAGTAAGCCACATATCCGACTCCAACTCCTAAATTTCCCTGAATCTGACTCCACCCAAAATGGGCACTGACACCACGACTTTGACTCCACAGCCCTGGTTTTTACTGCATTTATGGTGCATTTTTATTTGCTGCACATTTGCCGTACAACACTGCAAAAACACAGAAAACAATTGACAGCTCGTTCTTTCAAAAACACAGCAAAACCTGTGGAGTTTACAGTTTCTGCAATGAAATAAAACCAATGTGTTTGGGCAGCTTATCCCAGAATCATGTAGGTTTGGCTGGGAAAAAAAAATGAAGGGTAAGATTAGCATAAATTTACATAATACCAAGACAAATACTGAGAACAAAAATGCCCTGTGTGAACATAGCCTAAAATGTTCATGGCTTTTTGTTTAAGTAGTCACTGGTGTTTCAATAAACGTAGGTTTTTCTGATTACAAATGTATTAAGAAACAAAATTGCTTTGATTGGGTCTGAAAAAAAAGCAAGACTCTGAGCTGGTCAATAGATGTCTTGCTTTTAAAGAGGACCTGTCACCTACCTGGTGCTATGCTAACTGAATGCAGCATTTCCGCTACTTTCAGGGAAGGGCTCCCCCATGTCTCTAGCTCCCCTGTAAGCTGTTAAAAAGACTTTATAAAGTGTATAGATAGGGAGTCGGAGGGACTTACTCAGTAATGAGTCATCGCTGTTGTATGGTGTCCTCCCTGCCTCCAGCCCACTCTGTGCCACCTCTTGTTCAGCCTCCTTTATGTGTCTGCCCTCCCTCCTGCCTTCTGTGCCACCTCCAGCCCTCTTGTTCAGCCTCCTGTATGTGTCATTGTTGAGGGCTGGAGGTGGCACAGAGAGGGCTGGAGGCGGGGAGGGCAACAGCGATAACTCATTACTGAGTAAGTCCCTCCGAACTTATCTGTTCACTTTATAAAGTCTTTTTAACAATTTACAGGGGAGGCTAGAAACATGGGGGACCCCTTCCCTGAATGCAGCAGACACGCTGCATTCAGTTAGCATAGCATCAGGGGGTGACAGGTCCTCTTTAACACACTGTCCACTTTATTCCACTTGTTTTTGTGACACAGCTGATTTTAAGGAGCCTACCTGATTGTTCTACTCTATACAGATGATGACTGGCGAGAAGAACATGAACGTCTGGCAGAGATTGAGGAGAAAATTCCCTCTCACCTTTTGGCCAGAAGTACTAATCTTATTAATGACCCACTGGAAGAACAACAAGAAGAACTAGAGCACAGTCTTAATCAGCTTGTGAAGGAGATAGAAGAACCATCCCTCCCTCGTGGGACACGAACTCCGGTAATTAATACATTTTCTCGCTGCCAGAAATGGAGAAACTAAACTATTATGTGGACACTAATGTCTTTGATTTGAGTATCGGCATACCCATTTTTGTAGTTTGATTGGGCGAAAAGGGCACCTTGAGTAAGCAGCTGCCACTAGAAGACTCGCCGTAGGCATGAGAGTACATCCCCCACCAACTACACCCCTCCTGCCAAACTAATGTAAAACTGTTTAGCTTGTTATCAGTAGGAGGGAGACACTTCTGTTCAGCAGGATTTTTTTATTTCATTTTTTTTTTTTTTTTTTTTTTTTTTATAATACCATGAATTTAATATAAATTTATCTTGATAAATAGCACTACATGTTAGTCTATTTTATGTCTGTTATTGTGTACATGAACCATGAAGCTCAGGATGCATAATGCTACTTTAAACAGTGCACAATAAAATATTCATCATATATATGGTGTAGGGCTGGGCAATTTTGGAAAAAATCTAAATCTCGATTTTATTTAAACCTATGGACGATTTTCGATTTAAATCTCGCTTTTTTTTTTTCTTCTTTTCTTTGATGAATAAAGAGAAAAAACTAAGAGGTACCATATATACTCGTGTATAAGCCGACCCGTGTATAAGCCGACCCCCCTACTTTTGCCCCCAAAACCTGGGAAAACCTATTGACTCGTGTACAAGCCGAGGGTGGACCCCAGCACAGGTATACAGCCCCCAGCAGTGGTGTATACAGCAGCAGCCCCCAGCAGTGGTGTATACAGCAGCAGCCCCCAGCAGTGGTGTATACAGCAGCAGCCCCCAGCAGTGGTGTATACAGCAGCAGCCCCCAGCAGTGGTGTATACAGCAGCAGCCCCCAGCAGTGGTGTATACAGCAGCAGCCCCCAGCAGTGGTGTATACAGCAGCAGCCCCCAGCAGTGGTGTATACAGCAGCAGCCCCCAGCAGTGGTGTATACAGCAGCAGCCCCCAGCAGTGGTGTATACAGCAGCAGCCCCCAGCAGTGGTGTATACAGCAGCAGCCCCCAGCAGTGGTGTATACAGCAGCAGCCCCCAGCAGTGGTGTATACAGCAGCAGCCCCCAGCAGTGGTGTATACAGCAGCAGCCCCCAGCAGTGGTGTATACAGCAGCAGCCCCCAGCAGTGGTGTATACAGCAGCAGCCCCCAGCAGTGGTGTATACAGCAGCAGCCCCCAGCAGTGGTGTATACAGCAGCAGCCCCCAGCAGTGGTGTATACAGCAGCAGCCCCCAGCAGTGGTGTATACAGCAGCCGCCCCCAGCAGTGGTGTATACAGCAGCCGCCCCCAGCAGTGGTGTATACAGCAGCCGCCCCCAGTGGTGTATACAGCGCCCCCCCCCCCCATAGGTATACAGGGGCCCCCCCTTGCTCCCTTAAACCTGTAAAGTAATAATCATTATACTTATCCCTGTCCTGTCGCCTCCGCTCTCTGACACCGCGCGCCTCCGGCTTCATCCGGCTTCTTCTGGCTTCCTCCTCCGGTGGGCGCAGGCAATGACGTCATTGTCTGTGCGCCAAAGGAGGAAGCCGGAAGAAGCCGGATGAGGCTGGAGGCGCACGGTGGCGGCGGCAGGGATAAGTATAATGATCATTTCTTTACAGGTTTAAGGCAGCAAGGGGGGGCCCTGTATACCCATAGGGAGGGGGGGGCGCCATTTTAAATCGAATTGCATGAATTTGGATTAAACCACAATCGTGGCCACAGCAGGGGGCGAATTAATCAAATTAATTCAATTAATCGCCCAGCCCTAATATGGTGTGAAAGATCCATTTGCACCCATTCATAGCAAAACATGCTTGTCAATCTTTTAACCCCTTCACGACCCGTGACATAGGACAACGTCATGGGCCAGTTTCTGGGTTTGATGTAGGGCTGGGCGATTTTGGGAAAAATCTAAATCTCGATTTTATTTAAACCTATGGACGATTTTCGATTTAAATCTCGATTTTTTTTCTTTTTTTTTTTTTTTTTTTTTTTTTTGCTTTTCTTTGATGAATAAAGAGAAAAAAACTGAACGGAGCAGGTTCCCCAGGTATATAATCTATGAGGGGGAGGGGATATAGGACCCAGGTATAGAATATATGAGGTGATATAGGACACAGGTATATAATCTGTAAGGAGGGCGATGGGATATAGGACCCAGCAGGTATAGAATATATAAGGAGGGGGGGGGGGGATACAGGACCCAGGTATATAATCACAGCAGCACAGGGGCTACGCAGCACTGTGCGTACACAGCAGCACAGGGGCTACGCAGCACTGTGCGTACACAGCAGCACAGGGGCTACGCAGCACTGTGCGTACACAGCAGCACAGGGGCTACGCAGCACTGTGCGTACACAGCAGCACAGGGGCTACGCAGCACTGTGCGTACACAGCAGCACAGGGGCTACGCAGCACTGTGCGTACACAGCAGCACAGGGGCTACACAGCACTGTGCGTACACAGCAGCACAGCGGATACGCAGCACTGTGCACACAGCAGCACAGCGGATACGCAGCACTGTGCACACAGCAGCACAGCGGATACGCAGCACTGTGCACACAGCAGCACAGCGGATACGCAGCACTGTGCACACAGCAGCACAGCGGATACGCAGCACTGTGCACACAGCAGCACAGCGGATACGCAGCACTGTGCACACAGCAGCACAGCGGATACGCAGCACTGTGCACACAGCAGCACAGCGGATACGCAGCACTGTGCACACAGCAGCACAGAGGATACTCAGCACTGTGTACACAGCAGCACACTGTAACCATGACAATGTAATAGAAAACTATATTACCAGGCTCTACCATTTCTAAACTACAAGAAACTCATTCATTCTCTTGTGGCCTCAGGCTCTGTTTATTGGTCAGTGGTGCCGTTTTTGTGTCTACTGCAGACTTTACACCTTTCTGTATCTTGCAGCACAACAATGTTTTTTTTGCTATCAGAACTACGAATCCCAGGATGCCTTGCGGTCGGCAGTCACATGACTGGTCCAGGCCCGCAGTGCTTACCTTCTCCAGCAGCACTCTTATGAGCTGCTCATGACTGCGCCGAGCCTCTCTGCCCTGCCGGACATAAGCCGGAGACACGAGCTGCACTCCCGCGCTGAAGCTGTCCCCGTTCATGGCCGGTAACGGGAGTCCACAAACAGAGCCCTGACATGCAACATGACTCAGCCACGATTCAGTCCCGCCCATAATTGTAATTCTGACCAATCAGAGACGAAATTGAGAGAGCAAATCAGATTCTGTGTCAGCCCTGCGCACTGCCGCGAACGCGCTCGCATTAAGCCGCCCGGATCTTCTAAACAGCGGTCCGGCCGCCATTTTTAATCGAATTTAACGATTTGGACTAAAACCAAATCGTGGCCACAGCAGGGGGGCGAATTAATCGAATTAATTCGATTAATCGCCCAGCCCTAGTTTGATGTGAGCTCCAGTGCGGAGCTCACATCAAACACCCGACATCTCAGCTGATGTCATCAGCTGAGATATCGAGCTTTCAGCAGCGATCGGATCCGGGATCTGATCAGTGCTGTTAACCCTTTGGATCCTGCTGTCTGTCACTTACAGCGGGATCCAAAGGTGCCACAGTGGGGAACGCTCCGTTCCCCGCCTGCATTGGAGAACCCGAGGTAAGATTGCGGGATCTCCGATGCTCACGTGAGAACCCGGTAGTTATCACGGAGTACTTCCGCTGCGTGGTTGGCAGGCGCTGCCAATCACTCACCGCCCGCGATTCTGACAGATACCGATGTGCTGCAGCTCATCAGTATCTGTCAGAAGCGATTGGACCGTGGAGCAGGGAGCCTCTCTATGGGGCAGTGTAAAAGTAGGAATGAGTTGAAAAATAAAGTTTTTAAAAACATGTAAAAAAAAAAACTAAATAAAAAAACCCACAAGTTCAAATCACCCCCTTTTCCCCATTCACAATAAAAGTACCGTATTTAAAAACAAAAATACACATTTGGTATCGCCGCATTCCGAATCGCCCGATCTGTCAATATGTAAAATCAATTAATGAGAGCCATAAACTCCGTAATGAAAAAAAGGTCCAAACGCCAAAATTATGTCTTGTTTTTTTTTATGGTCGGTGAAACATTGCTATAAAATGCAATAACGGGCTATCAAGATGGCGCATTAACCCAAAAATGGTATCATTACAAACGTCAGCTCAGGACGCAAAAAATAAGCCGTCACACAGCCCCAGATCCCAAAAAATGAGGACACAAGGGTCTCAGAACATGGCGCAGAAAGTGCGTGTTTTTTTTTTTTTTTTTTTTTTCTTTTCGAACTTCTGAATTTTTTTTCACTTAGATACCAGTAAAGATATACATGTTTGGTATCTACAAACTCGTACCGTCCTGAGGCATCATACCAACATGTGTTTTACCATAGAGTGAACATGGTGACTAAAAAACCCAAAAACCAGACGTGTAATTGCACGTTTTTGCAATTTCACTGTACACTATATGGTAAAATAAACGATTGCATTTGAAAGTACAACTCGCCCCGCAAAAAAACAAGCCCTCATGTATATTGACGGAAAGTAAAAACGTTATGGGTCTTGGAAGCAGGGGAGCAAAAAACGAAAATGGAAAACGAAAAATTTCAAAGTAGTGAAGGAGTTAGCATACTTCTGGCATTGTGCATGAACCATGACATCCAGCCTGAGATCTATAGATTCCAATTAGTTTATCTGATAATGCACTAAACATTAAATTTATATTATCAGCTTATCAGGTTGAGAGCTATAGCATCACCCAGCCTGGTTAGTGACCTGGAAACAATTGATAGTTGTTCTGGCAGCCAGAGGTTAAAAAATGAGTTCTGAGTCTGCCAAGTATTGTGTCCTGTTGTAAGCACGGTCGTGCAGACCTCCAACTAAGGCGGCCGTCACACGCTAAGATATCGCTAGCGATATTGTAAGCGATCACGTGCACGCGCAATCGCTTACAATATCGCTCACATCGCTGGTGAGATGTCACACAGACAGACTCACCAGCGATGTGGACCAGCGAGATTGCTGGTTACTATGGTACACATCGGGTTACTAGGCGCCGCGCATCGCTTAGTAACCCGACGTGTACCATAGTTACCATCTCCCAGCATAGGCTCTGCCGCTGGGAGATCGTTCATCGTGGTGTCATACACCACGATGAAGCAGATCGTTAAATCGTTCATCGCAAGATGTGAGGTCCGGAGCTCAGATCTCGATCTTGCGATTTGAACACTTCTCGCTCGTCGTATCTTGCCGTCACACGCAGAGACATCGTTCACGCGATTTTTAATCAGGCGCGTTCAAGCGATATCTTTCAAGATATCGTAGCGTGTGACGGCCGCTTAACACTGATGGCACCATTCTAACACCTTGCAATGCACAAGTATAACAGGGTATTATACAAGTGATCAAATAAAGTTGAGTCCCATAAAAAGACTAAGTAAAATAAAAGCTTAACCCCTTCACTGCCTATAAGGTATAAATGTACGTCATAGGCCGTGTTCCCTGCTTTAATAAGGGTTCATGCTCTGAGCCCGCTTGTTTTCCACATGTTTCTCTTAATGACAACAGGCAGAGTGGAGATCTGCCTGCTGCTATTAATTACTAGATAAATATCCGCTGCACACCAACATCAAAAATTCTAGTGAGAAAAAAGCTAATGGCTGACATGTATTAATTACAGTGTGAACTGGAGCAAAAGGCACAGTAAGAAAACTACTCAAAGCTTATGTAAGGAATAACATGAGAACTTAGCTGATGTAATGGCCATGACATCCGAGCCTGTTAACCACGGCAAGGTACCTTGTCCTACTCTAGTCGCCCTATGTCTGCAGTGTGAACTTGCATGTATGGGTATATGCCACTAAATGCAATTAAAACCTGCTTTTAAGGGGTGTGTCTGGAACCAAAGCTACAAATAAAATGCAGAGTCTCCTTGCGGCTAAAGGGTGGGGGGAGGGTGCACAGTCCAAAAAATAACTATGTAATATTAAAGATGGCTGGCACACCTCTATGTTGGGAGCTACCTGGAAAAATACATCACGTTACTAGATAAATATCCGCTGCACACAACATCAGAAATTCTAGCAATAAAAAAAGCTAATGGCTGACATGTATTAATGCACAGTGTGAACTGGAGCAAAACGCACAGTAGAAAACTACTCAAAGCTTATGTAAGGAATAACATGAGAACTTAGCTTTAATACATATCAGCCATTAGCTTTTTTTTCTCGCTAGAATTTTCTGCATCAGGAAACCTTCAGGTTTTGTGACAAATTTGTACATAAAAATGCAACAAATCTGCAACATGTGTACACGGCCTGAGATGCTCCTCTCACTCCACTGAAGCAATTTTGATGAATCTGTCAGTCAGGGTTTGTCAGTAACTCTACTGAGTAGTAGGTGTAGATAACTGTTTCACCATGTTCCCCAGTACACTGTGCTTATTGTCTTGGCTAAGAGTTTTTATTTCTGCAATACTTCCAATTGTCATTTATATTTTCAAGCTATCTTCAGGGATAAACTCAAGTATATGGGAGTCTTCCTCAGACCTACGGCCAATCAGAGGACCCTTACTGACCGAGGTGAGCCGAAATAATGTACAGAAATATTGTCAGGTTGTATACGAGTGCATTTCTGCATAGTGGGCCATAAATGCTTTGCCAATTGTGCTAGACCGAAATGGCCATGTTTTTAAATAAAAATTGTAATGTTAGATAAATATATATTGATTCTGGTTTTTCATTGAAGGATATGAGTCCGCTCTCTATACTACACGAGTATGGCTTGGCTCCCATTCCTCCCCCTAATGGAGATAGTACTGAACAAGATGCCTCAGAGAGAGCTTTGCCTCGAAGATCCACCTCCCCAGTTATAGGCAGTCCACCTGTGAGAGCTGTGCCTATCGGGACTCCACCAAAATATGTTGGCCCCATGTTCAGTCAGCAGCAGGTTGTATGTTAATAGTCATAGTGCTATGAAAGATTGATGTTTCATAGATGATACATTTACTCATAAACTTTGTTTTTTCAGGTTTTATGCCCAAATCCCATCCACATTCGAGCAGCCTCTTCACCTTTCAACAGCCATCCGGTAAATTGTCACAAGATTTTATTACTATGTGCGCAAGACACATGAGTGCAGGCACACAGTACACCTCTGTATATACACATTACAGTCGTGGCCAAAAGGTTTGAGACTAACACATTTTCGTTTTCATAAAGTTTGCCACTTCCATTTTAGATCTTTAGTCAGTCTAAGGTTGCATTCACACACAGTGAATTGCTTCATTTTGTGACGATCTGTTCTAATGCGGTCGGATGTGGTTTTTGATTTATCTCCGCTGGATTCCAAAAACCAAATATGTGAAAGCAGCCTTGGTGCACTATTTTGCTCTCTGGTTTTGCATGCCTCCACATTCCTTACTGGTGACTTAGGGCCGCTTCACACTGCGGCGTGATCTGGTCCGGTTCTGTCCGGGAGGACCCAGACAGCTGCGGACCGGATCTGCACACAGAACTGGGGGGCTATTATGACCTCCGGTCTGGTGTGCAGCGCACGCAGCTGCAGCCGCTGACAGGTCAGGACCGCGGCGCCCGCGGTCCTGACTTATCAGCAGCGGGAACTGCGTGCGCTGCACACAGGACCGGAGTGCAAATTAGCCCCCCAGTCCTGTGTGCAGATCCAGTCCCCAGCTGTCTGGGTCCTCCCGGACAGAACCGGACCGGATCAAGCCGCAGTGTGAAGCCGGCCTTGCAGCACAGGTTGGTCTTCTCTACAGATGCTGCTTACTCCAGGCAAGCTAACAATGTGGAACACAAGTGGCAGCGGTATGCAAAACCAGTTGTAGGAGTGATGCACTGAGACTGTTGGCCACACCAAAGGTGTGCCAAATGCACTTATTCCTAAATGGGTACTGTAAATATAAAAGGGTGGGGGACAAGAGGCGCAATAGTGCCCTATCACTAGTGACACTGATCGTAATGGGGTGGTGCTGAGAAGCCACTCACCTGGTGCAGTTGTGATCCCCACAACTGGTTTGAAGGCGTTTAGGAAATATTATCCAAGCTGCTGCAGGACCTCCACTGAACAGTGGTTATAATCCAGAAAGATGATGGGAGTGTAGGTGTGCCACGGTCCGCGCTGCTCCAGGGCTTAAAAAACTCACCAAAGAGTCAGTCAGATTTCCATCCTTTATTCTCCTTATCCTACGCATTTCAGCGCCCCACCTGGCGCCTTCCTCAGGGATATCCCTGAGGAAGGCGCCAGGTGGGGCGCTGAAATGCGTAGGATAAGGAGAATAAAGGATGGAAATCTGACTGACTCTTTGAGTTTTTTAAGCCCTGGAGCAGCGCGGACTGTGACACACCTACTCCCATCATCTTTCTCTATTCCTAAATGGGGACAGACAAAGGCACAATAGGGTGTTATCTTCTTATTAAATGGAAATTTTATTAAGGCACTGCTCACCTTGTTCGGTTGTGTGCCTCACAACCGGTTAAATGCGCTTATTAGCATATTTGATTACATTTCCATTTCTGCAAAACAAAGTGAAATAGAACACTATAGGTATTCTTTTCTTACACTGACTATATCCCCCTTCCAGTTATGTGCCTAATTTATACTGTCTGTATAGGTTTATAGACTTCCTTTAAAGACCCTGTGACCAGGTTTTTGAGCCATTATCTGAGAGCAGCATAATGAAGTGATTGAGACCCTGGCTTTAGTAGTGTCACTTACTGGCCTCCTTACTGTAGTTTTGATTATACACTGTTTTATAATGAAGCGACTTAAGACTTTGAGGGCTAATTAACATGTATAATGTATTTAATATTTATGATCTTTGATATTCCCTCCACCTACGACTGTTTGGCAGCATTCTGTCTATGCACAGTGTAGATAAAAAAATGAAAACCAGCGGTGTGGATGGGGTTATACAGAGCTCAGCATTCAGGGAACTGGTAGGTAAATAGGGATTTTATCAAAACTGCAGTAAGCAACCCAGTAGGAGATTGTTTACGGCTATGTTTAGACTGCATTTTTGGTGTATTTTGTTTTTGCGCTGTGTTTTTGTAGGATTTTTAGCAGTATTAACTGGTAGTAAGTGGATTCGATTTTGCAAAAAAAAAAAAATGCACCACAAAAGCATTGTGTTTTTGATCCATTTCTTTTGTGCTGTTTTTGCAAGAATTGTACACTACAAAGGCAATGAATACACATAGTTGGGATAGTTTTCATTTGGCATTTTGTAGGGTTCCCCTGCATTTTCAACCGCCAGCACAGGTAATCCAAGCAGCTACAGGCTGCAAACCCCCGCTACCTGGTGTTACCTTTGCTGGCAATGAAAAATACAGTGGAGCCCTATTTTTCTCCTTCGCCTCATTGGGGGACACAGGACCATGGGTGTTATGCTGCTGTCCACTAGAAGGCGACACTAGGCAGAATCTGCAAAAGAGTTAAGTGGCTCCTCCTCTGCAGTATACACCCCTGGAGCAGGCGTTGCCTCACCAGTTTTTTTGCTTAGTGTCGTAGGAGGCATACCTAAATTTTCTTTTCTTCAAATTTTTTGCATTTTTAAAAAAATTTTTTTTTTTTTTTTTATTTATTTTTTTCTCTCAAGAAGAAGAAAAGTGGGTCTCAGTCGAGACTCCCGCATGGTCCCTCCTTGGCCTCGCACTGTTGGGAGCGCCTGTTTGAGGTCGACACGGTCCCCTCACAAGCCACTCCTTCCTCGGCCCCCCACCGTTGGGGGTGCCTGTTTTGAAGTCGAGACAATGGTCCTCCTTCCCCAGTTCCCCACTGTTGGGGACCCTGGGATTGAAGTCGAGGCTACACAGGAGCCCTCGGTCGAAGGACTGCAGCATTCTTCCCTAATCACCTCTCCGGGGCTTTTAGGTGGAGGCACCGCAGGTAGGGCACAAGCATGCTGCACAGTCGCAGTCCACACACATCAGCTCTGCTGAGTGCTTTGGATGGACACGGGCCGCAGCACTATGCAAGCATGTAGCACCAGGAGCCCCGGCTTTGCTAAGGGCTCCTAAAAGGGTCGAGGGACACAGCTAGAAGGGCAGCTGCACGGTCTATGCCGCAGCACATGCCTGAGGCCTCAGCCTAGCTGAGTGCCTCTAATGGGCACCCCAGCAGCCCCAGTCCTGCCACAGCCTCCGCGGCCTGCCCAGAAAAACTTGCTCCCCTAGGTTCTCCTAAGGGAGCTGCCACGCTGCTGCAGCATCCAGGCATTCACACCAGGAGATCAGCCGGCGCTGCTCTCTCCTGAGGAGGCAGGGAGCCCAGACTGCGAGCAGGAGCACCAGTTTTCTGGGCTCCTTGCAGGGCCAGCACGTGTCCTGGAATCTAGGAGCCCCAGTTTCCCTGGGTTCTCCTGATGTGGGCTGCTACACTATCCCTTTGTTCCAGGAGACCCAGCACTCTGGGTTCTCCTGATGGGGGCTGCGCTGAGCGAGTGCTCATGTGGGTATAGCTCCTGGAGTCCGGCTGGGTCCAGATCCGTTCCGGCCCCGAACGGACCTCCGCGCCGGCTTGCCGTCATTTGCGGCTTCTATTTTTCACTTGAGGCCGCTGCTTCGGCCTAGTGCGAAGCCGCCGCGTTTTTTCCCGCCCTCAGCCGCCCCCGATGACGCGGTCATTGTCATGCAGGGAGCGGAACAGAGCATGCAGGGCACGGAGATTCTATTTCCCTGCACTCTCCGCCTCCGGGTGATGATAAAGACGCGGTCAGCGTCATAGAAGGGGGCAGTACAGCCCTCCACCTCCCCTTCTCTTCTCTAAGCAGCGGCGGCCATTAAAAGAGCCCAGGACGGCTCCTGCCGCAGCTGCTGTGCCTGGGACCCACACACAGGAGCCACATGTACAGGCTAAGCTGTGTGCTGGCAGAAATGGAACAGTGGGAATAAAGTTTCTCCCTACACATGTGAGGGTGGCCCTGTGTGCGGGAGGACATGAGCCCACACAGGGAGGACGGCTGTCCATGGTGCGGACAGACACGTGCCCAAGAGTTTCCTGCCATGGGGACATATAGGCAGTGGTCAGCCAGCAGTGAGTACAATGACCACTAGGCGCCTTGCAAGCACGGCCAACCCAACATGCCTCTTCCCTGCCGTAGTGTGCAATGCACAGACTGGTGCAGTCCGTGCATTACAGTTATGATCCTTACTGTGCCTGTCTTCTCATCTCGGCACCAAAGGGAAGAGGGACATACAGTAGAGCCTGCCAGGTCCTATATGTAAGACCGGTCGGCAGTGCACCACATCATGCTCTTGCGTATCCAACAGCCAATACTAGCGTTTTAATAGGAGGTATCGCAGCGTCTGCTGTGCGGGGTACAAGGAGCACAGCACTCGCTGTGGGGCTCACGCTCAGGGACTCTGGAGGGTGCAAGGCATACTGCCATACCAGATGCAGGTACCTGTTGGTACACTTTCCTACACTGTTGCTTTAACCCTGGGGGGAAGCTAGGTTATGGCAGCGCACCTACATGTCCTTTCCTCAGTCCCCCAATGTTGGGGGAGCCCAGCGGATATTCAAACATCTCATATAATCAGTCAACATACCCCTTCCCGTGCCACCACACAGCTAGGACACACAGGTTGTGGTGGATTTACTTACGAGGGTAACGGACATGGTCCTTCCTCGGCTCCCCACTGTTGGAGAGCCCAGTTGAAGTTGATGTAACCTACAATTACACAACAAATGTAAGGCGTCCCAGGACTGTGCGCCAATCCTCTCCAGACCCCACAGCGGGAGTTCTGGCTGGTGATGATGACAGCCAAGTTTCACAAGACGCAGGCTGAAACGTTGTGATCCACAGCGTCACGGGTAATTCAACGAAGGGTCTCTGGAATGTACGACTACGATCCTTAGCATAATCACGCCTCAGCGCCCCACGGTTGGGACGCTGAGTCGTAACTGACATTGCGATAGGCCATATTCCGTTCTCAACTCCCCACTGGCGGGGACTCGGGTTGAGGGGTGACGTCACATGGCCTGCCTGGCCTCCCTCCCCAGACTATAAAAACGAAACTCTAGGTCGCAGGACGGGGAACGCAAGCACAGCTGCCAAGCTCCTCACTGCACCTATATTAGGTACGTGGGGTTAGATAACACACGGAATTACTCTGCACAGCCCACTACCGACTGCATGGACCCAATGGATGGGCCCTCCGGCCGCCAGTATAGCCGTGATCCGAACCTTCTTCTATGCAGTCGGCCCCTTCTTGACTCAGGAGTCAAAAAGACAAGACCGTGAGACCTGAAGCACATAAATAGTTTTTCCCAGCCTGAAGATTGCAATGTCTATACTGCATTCCAGGAAAGCGGTCATCCACCCATATCTGGGCAACTTGTACAGCAGTGCATGACTTTCAGGGACTGCGAACAGTACAGAGTGTCACTGTCACAATGCACGTTAAGAAGACTTGGTTGGCGGATTCGCTTCCACAAGTCTGCCACAATACCGACACAGCCACAGATCTACTCCGTTTCCCAGTCATAGCATGGATTCTTCATCTAGGAATCCGCAGTCTCTTTCAGCTGTCTCCTCAAGCCTTCACAGCTGCCATAAGAGTCCTAGTCAGGATGGGGGCAGCAGGGGAGGCAGTTACATTAGCTCAACTGCACCTCCGGCCTTAGTAATTATCCCTGATCAGGCATGGCGCCAGAACACTGGTCACTTGACAGGCGGTTTTTATCTACACCAGGTAGTCTCTCCACTAGGGGCTCCGGCTACTCTCGTCCTCCGAAAAGTCATTCTTTCCACCATGTTGGAAAGTTATAACTACAGGCGCAAGTCGAACAGTATGTGGTGCGATGTAACTTTCACAAGGCACATGGTAGTAGTCGCACCCAGACCCGAAGATGCCTGCAAGCTACGAAGATTCAGGCGGTGTTTCTATTACTGAACTCATTCAGTCACCTTCAGCCAGTCGGACATGTCAGGATACAGGCAGACAATGCCACAGTAGTGGCATAGGTCAGCCACCAGGGTGGAACCCGCAGGCTCCAAGCCTTGAGCATGGTACTGTCAGCTGTTCTTATACCATGTAGAGACAGCTGGGAGGCAGATTTCCTAAACTGCCAAGGGATGGACTAAGGGAAATAGTCCCTTCATCCAGATGTTCGCGGTCAAATCTGCCAGCGTCAGGAAACCAGAAATGTGGGACTGACGGCATCACGTCTCAAGGCCAAGGTGCCAATCATCCTCGCCAGGTCCCAGGATCCAGTCATTAGGACAGACTCACTAGTCCAGGACTGGACCCGTATCCGTTTCCCCTATATTCTTCCCCCGCTACCAGGGTAGTGCGGAAGGTCAAGCAAGGAGATCGCAGGATTATCCTTGTGGCCTCAGAATAGCCCAGAGGCGCTTGGTACGCAGATTTCGTCCATCTCATAGCAGCAGAATGCCTTAACTCTGAAATTAATGGCGTAGCCAGTGAGGCTGGAACTTAGCCCAGGGGTGTTCCCCAGAATATGGTAGAACTCATAGTCACAGCGGGGAAACCAGGCTTATCAACAACACACGTGTGTAATTGTGTTTTTGTTTTTTTTTTGTTTGGCTTTGGAGCACCTCTAGGGATCAGTCCCATTGGCCCTATTCTATACCAAGAACTGTTTCTTCCACTCACACCTAAACCCAGGTCTGTCCAGAAAGTCTCTCACACAGCGGGTTTCAGCCCTTTCGTCTTCTGCCAAAAACATCTTGCCACCAGACTTCTAGGACATCCTTCCTTCAGAAGGTCGGCCATTAAAGGTCTCCATACAACAGGACTACGCCTGTGGCACCTGAACTTCAGCCTCACGGCCCTACAAGAACCATCTTGTGATCCTCTATAGGATATTCCCATTAGCATTCTCATACAAACAGTGGTATTTTTCGGTGGCAATTATTTTTCTCTGCAGAGATGTCGGTAATTGCAGCGCTCTCATGTAAACCATCTTTTGTAGTCTTCAGCCAAGGGTGCCCTACGGCCGGTTTCATCCTGCTTTTAAGAGCAGTATACTCCTTCAACCAAAATGTACACATTGCACGGCCATCGCAGCGCCCAACTCCAGTACATTAGGTCGCGAAGGACCTACATATGCAGGACCTTGTTAGGTCCCTACGCAAGGTATCCAGGACAGTGCCCTTCGAAGAGGGCGGATTTTCTTTCTTCCTGCTTCCAGAGGGCAGACATGAAAACATGTCCGCCTCTAAGACAACTCTAACCAGATGGATTCGTCTACCCATCCAAGATGCGGATACCATCGAAAACTCACTCATGTCGGTAGTGTTACGGCACATTCTGCTACGGCCGTGGGACCTCCTGGGCCGTTTGGCACCAGAGGTCAGAGCAACAAGTGTGTAAAACAGCCAAAATGTTGAGCCTACACATATACTCACGCCACTGCAGTGTGTACACTCAGGCCTCGGCAAACGCAGGTCGGGGTAGACGTGCTCTCCAGGCGGCAGCAGCCCGCCTGTCGGTGCATAGTTCTTCGCTGGCCATGCTCAGTGTTACTAGCTCCATTGTTTTTTCCCACCCAGGGACTGCTTTGGGACGTCTCATGGTCCTGTGTCCCCCAATGAGGCGAAGTAGAAAAGGAGATTTCTGTGTACTCACCGTAAAATCCTTTTTCTGGTCATCATAATGGGAGACCCAGACAATGGGGTTTAGGGCACTGCCCTCCGGAGGTCACACTAGGTACTACAAGTTTGTAGACACCGCCCCCTCCGCTTATAAACCCCTACCGCAGGGAACATCCTCAGTTTTAAACTTAGTGTGCTCGGAGGATCACGCTTTGCTTGCACTTCACTGCATTCTCACAACTTACGTGATGGCGTCTGAAGACAAGGTAAAATGGTTCCGGTCGGGACCTGCGACAGCCTCCCCGCTCACCCTTGTGGAACACGCAGGTGGAGGTACCGGAGGGCCTAGAGCCTGGACACTTTGTGTTCTCCCGGTACGCTGTTGCGCTCCTTTCCATCCCTCTCTGGGGGCTCTGGAGAGGGGGAGATGGGAGCCTTGCACAGCTCCGCTGCGTCCGAGGCCTCCCTAAATGGTGCTTACAGACCGGACTGGAGCCAGCCCAGTCCGAGGCCTCCCATTATGGTGCTTACACTCCGGACTGGTGCTGAACCCCCGTCCGAGGCCTCCCTAAATGGTGCTTACAGACCGGACCGGCACTGAGGCACTCTGTGTCTCCTGTGTGCCTGGGGGTAGTGTCTGTCACTTTGTGTCCTGACACTCAGACCGCGCGTTACTCTCGGGTCCGCGGATCTGGAGGTGTACCCTGTGCTGGGGTTACCCTGGCTGACCGCCCTGTGTGTCACAGGGGCTGAGGCTGTAGGCTGCGGATGTTTGTTTGTGCATGCAGTCTGTGTCTGTATTCTCACACTACTTCCCGCGCTGCGGGCTCTGGCGCCTTCATACTGAGGCTGCTTGGAGGATGGGAAGCAGCCCGTGCGGTGACGTCATCGATGGGCGTGTGTGTGTGCTTCCCGCGTGTTTCGGCGCCGCCCACGGTTTCACTGTCGGCGGCCATCTTTACCCCTCACTTCCCGGCTGGGATCTGTCTGCAGCGTGCGTCTGCACTCCAGGGGAGACCGGAAACTCTCGCGGAGGTCACACACACACACCGCTTCCTCCTACCGCTTCGCTGCGGTCGGTAAGCCACCGGGATTCCCGGTTTTGTCTGCACAATTTGGCTTATTTTTCCCCTGCTGTGGCGATGTCCTCAGTTAGGAAGCGTGCTGCTAAGGCGGCAGATGCCACCATTACCTGTGCTACATGCAACGGGACACTGGTGGGGAGGGGTCCTGCAATAACTGCGGACGCCCAGAGGCCCGGACTGACACTGCTGAGTCAGCAGCTCCGGTGCTATACCCTGAGGTTCAGGTGATCCCAGGGCCATGGGAAACTCAGAATAGGATCAATGAATCTCTGTTGTCCCAGCTGTCCTCCATGTCGCAATCCCTGGAGGCTCTTAATAGGAGACTGGACAGCCCAGCTACTCCTTCCAGTTACCCCCGGGTGTCTCTCTCTTCTACTGTGAGACCCCTTAAGCGGGCTCGTCGTGAGGATTCACCCGAGCTCCAGGTCCTCTCTGAGGAGGAGCACTTCTCTGATGAGGAAGATGATGGGGGTTCGACTCTTGGGTCTGTGTCTGTGTCTGAACCACCAGACGGGGTAGAGGATCTGGTGTCCTCCATCAACGAGACCTTACGTCTCGTGACACCCCCTGAGGAGGTGAACGTTCACCCGAAGGAGGTCTATCAATGGCTACGGCCGGAGGCTAGACCAAGTGGCTCCTTCATGGACCACACTAACTTTGGTAGGGTGGTTAGAGCACCCAGGTTACATCCTGGGCGGCGCTATGTCCGCAAACCCAAGGACAATCGCTTTCCTTTTCCCCAGGAGGTGCTACAGGAGTGGTCGCAGTCCCCGAAGGTGGATGCTTCCATGACCAGGATTGCTGCACGCTCCCTGTTCTCTGCCTCTGATAGCTCCTCGCTGAAGGATGCGACGGATAGACAGGTCGAGCAACTCGCCAAGTCTTCCTATGAGGCTGTGGGGTCTTCATTTGCCCCTAATTTTGCCACGGTCTGGACCTTACAAGCGATTACCGCCTGTTTGGATGGTATCTCTGAACTGGCAAGGTCCAGTCCAGAGGTCCTGGCGATTACCGATAGGGCTAAGGCCTATGCGGACTACGCCAGGACGGCGACTTTGGAAACTGCAACTCGCTCTGCTGTGGCTTCGGCAAATGCTATTGCGATTCGCAGGTTATTGTGGCTGCGCCTTTGGGACTCAGATGCCACATCCAAGAAGATTTTGCAGAATCTTCCGTTCTCTGGTGACAGGCTTTTTGGCACTGAACTGGACAAGCTAATAAAGGATTCTGCTGAGTCTAAGATCCCGCAGAATAAACCTAAGCCACGGTACACCGTTAAAAGGAACCCAAAACAGTGGTCCTTTCGCTCCAGCTCACAGTCATCAGCGACGTCCGCTCGTACGGACCGAGGGGGTAAGCCTGCTACTCAGTGGCGCTCTAAGAGTCGTCAGAAGAAGCCGGCGGGGGCAGCGGCTGCCACCCCCAAACCCGCCTCTACATGACTCGCACTCTCTTCCTACCTCCCCACAAGTGGGGGGCCGCCTGTCGCGATTTCAGGACAGGTGGCTACTTCACGTTCAAGATCAGTGGGTCCGAGACGTGGTCTCGCGAGGTTACAGGATAGAGCTGACGTCACAACCGATACCCCGATTCCATCGGTCGGTCCCGTCTCCAGAAAAGGGCTCAGGCTTTTCACCTGGTGTTGGAAGGGCTCCGCAGAGACGGGGTGGTGGTCCCAGTGCCTTCCGGGGAGAGGTTTCTGGGTTTTTACTCCAACCTCTTCATTGTCCCAAAAAAGGACGGCTCCTTCCGCCCGGTTCTGGACCTAAAACTGTTCAACCGTCATGTGTTGGTTCGGAAGTTCCGTATGGAATCCCTACGCTCCGTGATCGCGGCTGTGTCACAGGGAGACTTCCTAGCGTCAATCGATATCCGAGACGCTTACCTTCACGTGCCCATTGCACCGGCTCATCAGCGCTGGTTGAGATTTGCAGTGGGGGAAGAACACTTCCAATTTGTGGCGCTGCCTTTCGGGCTGGCCTCGACACCGCGGGTGTTCACAAAAGTGATGGCATCTATGATGGCTCTCCTGCACGTACAGGGGCATGCTGTAATACCCTATCTGGACGATCTACTGGTCAGGGCGCCATCGAAACACCTTTGTCGGCAAAGCCTGGAGGTGACCATGAAGTCTCTGGAACAATTTGGGTGGCTTCTCAATATCCAGAAGTCGACACTGGTTCCGACCCAGTCATTGACATATCTGGGCATGGACTTCCACACGGACTCAGCCCTGGTGTCTCTGCCACGAGCCAAGCAGCTGGCTATCCAATCAGGAGTGCAGGATGTCCTCCTGTCACCACAATCATCCCTACGGGTATTGATGAAGCTGGTGGGACGCATGGTAGCTGCGATAGAGGCGGTGCCTTTCGCACAGTTTCGCCTCCGTCCTCTCCAGCTGGAGATTCTCCGCAGATGGGACAAGAGGACGGTCTCTCTGAATCGGCTGGTGACGCTTTCTCAACCGACCAGGGATTCCTTGCAGTGGTGGCTCCAGCCCCGTCACTTGTCGCGGGGCCAGTCCTTCCTCAAGCCGTCATGGTTAGTGGTGACCACCGACGCCAGTCTGAAGGGCTGGGGTGCGGTGTTTTTACACCACAGGGCTCAAGGCCTCTGGACTCCGTCAGAGTCGGCGTTGCAGATCAACGTGCTGGAGATCAAGGCGGTCTATCTGGCGCTCCTAGCGTTTCAGAAGTTCCTGTCAGGACAGCCCATTCGGGTTCAATCCGACAATGCGACGGCCGTCGCTTATATAAATCATCAGGGAGGGACCAGAAGTGCTCAGGCCCTCGCCGAAGCCCACCGCATTCTATCTTGGGTGGAGGACAACGACTGCCTGATCTCCGCAGTTCACATCCCAGGAGTCGAGAACTGGGAGGCCGACTACTTGAGCCGGCAGGGGATGGACGCCGGAGAGTGGTCCCTTCATCCAGACGTCTTCCGGGACATCTGCAGCAGATGGGGCACTCCGGACGTGGATCTGATGGCCTCGCGGCTGAATCATCAGGTGCCGCAATACATGGCGAGATCATGGGACCCTTTGTCTCTGGGGGCGGACGCCCTGATCCTGAGTTGGTCCAGCTTCCATCTACCGTATGTGTTCCCGTCTCTGGCTCTGATTCCCAGGGTTCTGTGGAAGATCAGGTCGGAATGCAGGGTGGCCATTCTAGTGGCTCCAGATTGGCCCAGGAGGTCCTGGTATCCGGACCTGTGGCAACTGTCAGGCGGACACAGGTGGGCTCTTCCAGAACGCGCAGATCTGCTCGCACAAGGCCCGTTCTTCCACCTCAATTCCAGGGCCCTCAGATTGACTGCATGGCTCTTGAAGCCTGGCTGCTGACATCCAGAGGCTTCTCTCCTACGGTAGTCGCCACTATGACTCGGGCTAGGAAGCCTGTTTCCAGGAAAATGTACCACAGAACGTGGAAGATTTTCTTCACCTGGTGTGCCTTGGGTGGCCGGCCCCCGTGGCCCTTGTCCATCCCGACATTGTTGGCTTTTCTACAGTCGGGGTTGGAATTGGGTTTATCCCTCGGCTCCCTGAAGGGTCAAGTGTCAGCTCTTTCAGTGCTGTTTGACAGGCGCTTGGCGCTCCTTCCCAGGGTCCGTCAATTTCTGCAGGGGGTGTCTCGGGTGGTCCCGCCCTACAGGCGACCACTGGACCCTTGGGACCTTAACATGGTCCTGGCGGCGCTGCAGAAACCGCCGTTTGAGCCGCTGAGAGACATTTCTCTATCTCGTCTGTCCCAGAAGGTGGTCTTTCTGGTGGCGATTACGTCTCTGAGAAGGGTCTCAGAATTGGCTGCACTATCGTGCAAGTCGCCCTTCCTGGTGGTTCACCAAGACAAGGTGGTGTTACGCCCGCGGCCAGAATTCTTGCCAAAGGTGGTTTCCACTTTTCATCTGAACCAGGAGATTGTTCTCCCATCATTTTGCCCCGCTCCCGTTCATCAGGTGGAGCGCGATCTCCATACTCTGGATCTCGTGAGGGCTGTACGCATTTATGTGTCCAGGACTGCCTCCTTCCGGAGTTCGGATTCATTATTTGTCCTTACGACAGGTCGCTGTAAGGGGTCTGCGGCATCGAAGTCAACCTTGGCCAGATGGATCAAGGCTCCCATTCAAGAGGCTTACAGGTCTTCTGGTTTGCCTCTCCCGGTGGGATTGAAGGCTCACTCTACCAGAGCTGTCGGTGCCTCCTGGGCTTTGCGACATCGAGCTTCAGCTCTACAGGTGTGTCAGGCGGCCACTTGGTCCAGCCTGCACACTTTCTCTAAGCACTATATGGTGCATGCCCATGCCTCTGCGGATGCAAGTCTGGGCAGGCGGGTCCTCCAGGCGGCGGTTGCCCACCTTTGAGGGGGACCATGGTTATCCGTCTTTTGAGGAACTCTTCCCGCCCTGGGGTATTGCTTTAGGACATCCCCATTGTCTGGGTCTCCCATTATGATGACCAGAAAAAAGAGAATTTTGTTTACGTACCGTAAATTTCTTTTTTCTTTAATCATCAATGGGAGACCCAGCACCCACCCAGTTGTTCCGTTGCATGTTTTGCATTTGTTCTGTTCCCTGTTGGGACAGTGTTATCCGGGTTGTTGAACCGTTTGTGCACGGTTTCTTCCCGACGTTTCGGGTGTGGTTTATTTGTCTCCTCGCAGCTTATGGACCAAACTGAGGATGTTCCCTGCGGTAGGGGTTTATAAGCGGAGGGGGCGGTGTCTACAAACTTGTAGTACCTAGTGTGACCTCCGGAGGGCAGTGCCCTAAACCCCATTGTCTGGGTCTCCCATTGATGATTAAAGAAAAAAGAATTTACGGTACGTAAACAAAATTCTCTTTTTCTCTTATGGTGGGTTTACACACACCAATTTATCTGTTCAATATCTGAACAGATCTCTGGTTGCAGTGAAATCATGGACACATAGTTCCATTTTGTGGCTGTGTACAAATGGAGCAATGTGTCCATGATTTCACTGCAACCAGAGATCTGTTCAGATATTGAACAGATAAATTGGTGTGTGTAAACCCACCATTAGCCTCTTATTGGGGACACCGCACCCACCCTGTTGCCCTTGTGGGCCTTAATTACAGTTCTAACATAGCTTCGCAGTTGTTACATGGTTAACTGATTATACATGTTTGTCTATTATCACTGTTACTTGTGAACTGTTTAAACATGTGCCTGTTTGGTTACAGGCCTTGTAGTACTGTGAGCCTGTTTGGGTACAGGCCTTGTTATTCGATTATTACTCCATTAACTCTTCTGTTTCCACATGTACCTGATTAGTTACATGTCTTGTTGTACTGTTATTACTCTGCTAACTCGTATCTGTTTCCACATGTGCCAGTTTGGTTCCAGACCTTATGGCACTGGTATTACCTTGTTAGCTATATCTGTTTCCACAGGTTGCTTGCGTGGTTACAGGCCCTGTGTTACTGTTATGCCGTTAATTCTCCTATTGCTTTAGCACAAAACTGGTGAGGCAACGCCTGCTCCAGGGATGTATACTGCAGAGCAGGAGCCACTTAACGCTTTTGCAGATTCTGCCTAGTGTCGCCTCCTAGTGGACAGCAGCAGAACACCCATGGTCCTGTGTCCCCCAATTAGAGGCTAAGAAAAAAGGATTTTACGGAGAGTACACAAAAATCTCCTTTTTTTTTTTTTTTTTCCTTTAGATATTTAACACTAGAACTACTGAGGTAGTCATTTTGACTACTTTGCACTATGTATTTCTATGTAGGTGTCACGAGTGCAGTAGTTCTAGTGTTAAATAATTAAAAAAAAACTGGCACAGGCTCTGCTGTATTATCTATTGCCGGCCAAGGTAACCCAGGCAGCTGGTGGCTGGAATTCTCAGCGTGGTGAGGCCAAGCATTCCGGGCCCTCCACACTGAAAATTGCAGCCATTAGCCATCCCAGAATTGACACCTCCATTAGAGACGTCAAAACTAGTGGTTACCCCTCTCTTCCAGCTGTCTTACAGTGGTTGTTGACAGGCCAATAAAGGTGTTAATGTTAGCATTTTTAGGCAGCTAATATCAAGTCTTATTGCTAATGTCAGCAGTCAGTATGACAGCTGGCCATTGGCAATAGTTTCAGTAAAGAGAAAAAAAACACATCACTAAGGGTGCTTTCACATCAGCGTTTTTCGTAATTCGCGGCAGATGCGGTGAAAAAACCGCATCTGCCGCGTTTGCCGCATAACCGTTCCACTTGCGGCACGGTTGCGGTTTTTTCCATAGGAAGTATAGGGGGACTTGCGGCAGATGCGGCAAGTGCGGTTTTGCATTTGCGGCAGCGAAAAAAACCGCGGTCAGCCGCGGTTTTTTTCGCTGCCGCACCTGCCGCAAGTGCAAAACCGCACTTGCCGCATCTGCCGCAAGTCCCCCTATACTTCCTATGGAAAAAACCGCAACCGTGCTGCAAGTGGAACGGTTATGCGGCAAACACGGCAGATGCGGTTTTTTTCACCGCATCTGCCGCGAATTACGAAAAACGCTGATGTGAAAGGGCCCTAAGAGAAATACTTTATTACAAACAAAATGCACAGAGATGCCTTGTTCTCCACTTTTACCCTCTGATGTAATCCACAAGAGTCTACTGGTGAGGGAAGTCCAGGCACCTGCACAAGATGAGCTGATTCATTCAGCTGCACGGTGAAGACATCCACTGAACAGACCAGCTGCAAGGTGAACAGCTCTGCTGCAAATTGTAGGAATCGGTGATATGAGTCAGCTGATCTTGTGCCGGTGCCTGGTCTTCACTCATCACTGGACTTTTGTGGATTACATCGATGGCTAATTGCTGGGAGCTAATAAAGTGGTAATCTCTGTGTATTTTGTATCAAATGAAGTATTTCTCTCGGTGTTGTGTTTTTTACTTCACTGAAACTATTGCTAATGGCCGTCTCTTATACTGACTGCTGACATTAGCAATAGGGCTTGATGTTAACTGCCAAAAAAAGCTGAAATCAACCCCTTTATTACCCAGTCTGCCACTACTACACGGCAGCTGGATGAGCAGGTTAACCATCAGTTTTAGCATCTCATGGAGGCTTAAATTTTAGAGCGGATGTTGACTGCAATTTTCAGCGGGGGGGTGGGGCTGGGCAGGGGCAAGAAAGCTTGGGTCTTACCACACTAAGAATTACAGCCCCCAGCTACCTGATTTACCTTCGCTGGCAATAGAAAATACAGTGGCGCCTATGCCAATTTATTTTTTTCATTACCGTATTTTTTGCTTTTATACGATGCATCGGATTATAAGACGCACCTCAAGTTTGGTGAAGGAAAAGGGGAAAAAATTATTTTTAATGTTAAATGGTGTCCAACTTATAATGCCCGTGTTCGTTTTACAAATACTATATGTCCCTATAATCATGTCATATAATCCTACTATATAATCACCTTAACGTGTCTGTCTCTCTAACGGAAATCCCGTGAGTCGGTCGACAGGGTAGGGGGGTACTCTGATACCGGGACAGGTTGCTACTACAATGGGGAACACGGCTGGTCGGGTCCCGTGCCCTGGACACTCAATTGCTGAGGGGAAAACTATTTGGGATGTGGGTTATTATACGTGACGCCACCTGTGGTACCTGGTAATGTAGTTACCAGCGCTGCAGCCGGCCGCTGAGGTGATGATAGTGCAGCTTTGGGTAGCACAGCTCCCCACAGGCGGAGTTTTATCTCAGGGCAGTGGGGTGCATGAAGGGAATAGTAGTCTTTACCTCTCAGGTGTTGTTGAGACCTTTTAGGCAATGGATTAACTAGAGAGAGTCCAGATCAGCTCAAACTGTTCTTTTTACTGGTACCAGGCAGATATTTCAGGTACACGGTATATCCAGTTTCCGGAGGTTAGTTGCCACAGGCTTTGAGGGTCACCAGAGTCTGTCTGAGACACCTTTCAACACTTTCCTCGGGCCTTCTCTTAAGGGCTCTTTTGGCTCTTTACTTCCCCACTCACAAGTCTAGTCTCTGGTCCTCGGGGTCTGTTGCTTTAAGTCTCTTTTCACTTGTCAGCGTCTTGAACCTGGCTATGGGACAGATGTTGGACTTCTTGATGGATGCTGTGACTCCTTATCAGATCACAGCCTGCCGGTCAGTGGTTTGGGATAAACCTGGCAAACCACCTCGGTTCCGGTACACCGGTGTGACCTGGACAATCCAGGCGACTGTCACCAAGTCTGGGGTGTCCCCTTTGTTGTCTGGGTACCTCTTTAGGTTTGAGGTACCCTCCTGTCAGAGCTGCTGTCTCAGCTGCGTTCGTCCTCTTTCAGTTCCTCTCACCGTCTGATTGACTGGTGTCAACTGTCACTGACGTTGCGTCTCCCGCTCAACTAAGCTCTACCCCCCTGGGACCTACTAAACACAGTCCCTGGTACTAAGGTGTCTATAGCTGGGCTTGTTGTAGTTTTATAGACACTCTGCAGTTCCCCTTTCCATCCATGACTATGGAAGCACCACGCCTTCTATTTGGGGTGTAGTACCTCCCTGTGGCATCCCGCTAGAGGGGCGCCACACTAGGGACGGTCGGGGTACTTCTGCTGCGAACAGCCGGGAGATGACCAGCTGCGTTGCCGCTGACCTCCATGATAGGATCAGCGATCTCAGTGGGGGGGCTGGTCGCTGCTGCGTGTCACACTGAGCGAGATCGCTAGCGCCGGTCGGGGTACTTCCGCTGCGAACAGCTGGTCATCTCCCGGCTGCGTCACCGCCGACCTCTGTGTGGCAGGAGATAACCCGCGGCTACCGTCGGGAGATCAGCGACTAGCGCCGCTGATCTCCCGACGGTAGCGGTGGCGTGCATGGTTCAAATCCCATGCGAATTCGCAGCCGGACTGCGCCTTAGTACCAGGGACTGTATATTCAGTACAGTTGTGGCCAAAAGTATTGACACCCCTGCAATTCTGTCAGATAATATTCAGTTTCTTCCTGAAAATGATTGCAATCACAAATTCTTTGGTATTATTATCTTCATTTAATTTGTGTAAAATGAAAAAACACAAAGGAGAATGAAGCAAAAAGCAAAACATTGATCATTTCACACGAAACTCCAAAAATGGGCCAGACAAAATTATTGGCACCCTCAGCCTAATACTTGGTTGCACAACCTTTAGCCAAAATAACTGCGATCAACCGCATCCGGTAACCATCAATGAGTTTCTTACAATGCTCTGCTGGAATTGTAGACCATTCTTCTTTGGCAAACCGCTCCAAGTCCCTGATATTTGAAGGGTGCCTTCTCCAAACTGCCATTTTTAGATCTCTCCACAGGTGTTCTATGGGATTCAGGTCTGGACTCATTGCTCGCCACCTTAGAAGTCTCCAGTGCTTTCTCTCAAACCATTTTCTAGTGCTTTTTGAAGTGTGTTTAGGCTTATTGTCCTGCTGGAAGACCCATGACCTCTGAAGGAGACCCAGCTTTCTCACACTGGGCCCTACATTATGCTGCAAAATTTGTTGGTAGTCTTCAGACTTCATAATGCCATGCACACGGTCAAGCAGTCCAGTGCCAGAGGCAGCAAAGCAACCCCAAAAGATCATGGAACCTCTGCCATGTTTGACTGTAGGGACCGTGTTCTTTTCTTTGAATGCCTCTTTTTTTCTCCTGTAAACTCTATGTTGATGCCTTTGCCCAAAAAGCTCTATTTTTGTCTCATCTGACCAGAGCACATTCTTCCAAAACGTTTTAGGCTTTCTCAGGTAAGTTTTGGCAAACTCCAGCCTGGCTTTTTTATGTCTCGGGGTAAGAAGTGGGGTCTTCCTGGGTATCCTACCATACAGTCCCTTTTCATTGAGACGCCGACGGATAGTACGGGTTGACACTGTTGTACCCTCGGACTGCAGGGCAGCTTGAACTTGTTTGGATGTTAGTCGAGGTTCTTTATCCACCATCCGCACAATCTTGCGTTGAAATCTCTTGTCAATTTTTCTTTTCCGTCCACATCCTGGGAGGTTAGCCACAGTGCCATGGGCTTTAAACGTCTTGATGACACTGCGCACGGTAGACACAGGAACATTCAGGTTTTTGGAGATGGACTTGTAGCCTTGAGATTGCTCAAGCTTCCTCACAATTTGGTTTCTCAAGTCCTCAGACAGTTCTTTGGTCTTCTTTCTTTTCTGCATGCTCCATGTGGTACACACAAGGCCACAGGACAGAGGTTGAGTCAACTTTAATCCATGTCAACTGGCTGCAAGTGTGATTTAGTTATTGCCAACACCTTTTAGGTGCCACAGGTAAGTTACAACTAGAAAAGAAGGGAGATACAAGAGGCGCAGATTGTGCCCTATCAAACAGACACTATAGTTCTTATGTGGATTATAAGTGTATCCACTCACCTTTTATGGTTGTGAGACTCACAACCAGTTTAAAAACATAAGGCAGCTGCTGCAGAACCTCCACCAACGCCACAAAACCGCGGGAAATCAGAAGGTAAAACTGGAATGGTATCCACGGTCCGCGCTGCTGCTCTTTATCCAAGGAATCCACAAGAGGTTATTACCATCAAAAGTTCTTTATTTCATCACACCAACGCGTTTCGGTGCTGTCCCAGCACCTTCCTCAGGGCATGCCCTGAGGAAGGTGCTGGGACAGCACCGAAACGCGTTGGTGTGATGAAATGAACTTTTGACAGGTAAGTTACAGGTGCTGTTAATTACACAAATTAGAGAAGCATCACATGATTTTTCTAACAGTGCCAATACTTTTGTCCACCCCAATTTGGCTTTAGGACAATTCTTTTTGTGTTTTTTCATTGAAGACCAATTAAATGAAAATAATACCAAATTTGTGATTGCAATCATTTTCAGAAAGAAACTGAGTATTATCTAACAGAATTACAGGGGTGTCAATACTTTTGGCCACAACTGTAGGTCCCAGGGTGGTAGAGCTTAGCTGAGCAGGAGACGTGACATCAGTGACAGTTGACGTTAGTCAGACGGTGAGATTAACTGAAAGTGGACAGACGCAGCTGAGACAGCAGCTCTGACAGGAGGGTACCTCAAACCTAAAGAGGTACCCAGACAAGAAATGGGACACACCAGACTTGGTGACAGCTGTCTAGTGTCCAGGTCACCACCGGTGTACCAGAACCAAGGTGGTTTGACAGGTTTACCCCAAACCACTAACCGGCATGCTGTGATTCTGATAGAGGTTTCCTAGTGGACAGCAGCATAACGCCACGGTCTGTGTCCCCCAATTAGAGGCTAAGAGAAAAGGATTTTACGGTGAGTACACAAAAATCTCCTTTTTTGAGCAGCATACATATATATGTCCCTCATCCTGGTATTTATATAACTCCCATCCTGGTACATGGCTCCCCCAATCCTCCATATGGCCCCCTTGTGCTGGCACATACATTGCCTCCCATCCCAGATATGGCCCCCTCATCACTCTATATGCCCCCCTGCTGGCGCACACACTGTAAAATAATAAACGCTGTTACTCACATCTTCATTGCTCGCTCCGTGCTCCCAGCTGAGCAGTGACTTCCTGCATCTCTCCCGGGCATCGGATCATGTGATCGAGGTGCACAGTGAAGACATCACTGCGCACCACAGGTTACATGATCGGATGCCGAGCACAGAGGCAGAAAGACACTGAGCTGGGAGCACGGAGCGAGTAAAGGTGGATGAGTAACAGTGTTTATTATTTTACAGCGTGCACGCCAGCAGGGCGGCATAGTGATGGGCGGGAGGGGGGGGGGGGGGGAGAGTGAGTAAAGGCACATCCAATATGCACCGCTCCCCGGTCCGTCTCTCAGCGCGTTTCAGCACTGAGCAGATGGACAGCGGGTGCCGTACATATTACATGAGGCTAATGAGCGGAGCATGTGACTCCCCGCTGCCTCTGTAGCCTGCTCGAGCCCCCGGTCACTGCTCCAGAGTCGTCCCCCCCCCCTCTTTCCCTCTACAGTACAGCACAGCACATAGTAGGTTTGGTTTATAAAAGTACCCCCCAAAGGGCTCCCGTGTATTTTTCATTACTAGCGAAGGTAACACCAGGTAGCGGGGGTTTGCTGCCAGTAGCTGCTTGGGTTACCCTGGCTGGCAATAGAAAATAAGGTTAAGCCCACGCCAATTTTTTTTTTTTTTTTAAATGTATTTAAATAATTACAAAAAAATATAGGGTCCACTGTATTTTTCATTGCCAGAGCATTTAACGCAGGCAGCAGGGGGTTTGCAACCAGTAGCTGCCTTGGTTACATGTGCTGCAAATGAAAAATACAGGTAAGCCCTATACAGAAAAAGAAAAAAACACAACGTTTGCGAGAAACACACATTTTCTTTACACATAATCACCATTTGTGTGAGGTGACCAACATCAATTGTGAGTCTACTGTAGTGGCTCAGTGGCTGTAGTGACTTCGATTGGGGAACTGAACTGCGTTCCCATTGGTCAGCCTTGCGTGAACGCACAGGTCATTAAATAAGGCGCCTCGGACACGTCCAGTGAATTGGAACACAGTATCACCCACCAATCACCGCAGATACGGCACGAAAAAAACATCCAAGCACGCCTATGGAATTTATTTCAGGATCGCTGTGTACGTCTCTATCGCCCTGTCACATGGCGCGATGCACTGATAGCGCTTGGTGGATATCGCCTGATTTCACTGCAGAGCAGGGCAATCAGGCGACGCCCCACCAGCGATTTCTCGCCGTAGAATCGCCCAGTCACACGCCACTACGCACATGCGATGTGGTTTCCACATCGCCGAAATCGGGAATTGCCAGCGATCTCGCCAGCGATATGGCGGCGTGTGACTGCACCTTAAGGGTCTTTATTCCCTACATCATCCCTGTTGCCAGATTCCCTTTAATTGCAAGTTAACATCATAAAGTGACCGTCTTCCTAGTCCATGTCATTGTATTACATGAACTTATTTTTTATTTTATTTTGCTTAGGCCGCCTTTTCCCATATTACTATCTTTAATAAAGAAACAATTTAGTAATCCTTCAGTTTTCACAATGAACCGGGGCTTTTCTAGATTTGTACTTTTCTGTACTTTCAGGAGGAGTACAGAGCAAGGCTCCATACAACCTATGGCAAAAATTATGGAATCACCTGGCTCGGAGGATGTCCATTCAGTTGTTTAATTTTGATAGAAAAAATCACAGACATGCACAAACTAAAGTCTTTCAAATGGCAACTCTCTACCTTGAAGAAACACTAAAAGAATCTTGAACAATATGCTAGCTAGTAACTGTTAGTTTTGTAGACCAAGCACGTGGAAAATTATGGAATCACTCAATTCCGAGGAAAAAATTATGGAATCACCCTGTAAATTTTAATTTCCAAAACTAACGCTGCATTAAATAAGATTGGTTGTTAGTCTCTATCTAAAAAGGAGTGATCACACCTTGGAAAGCTGTTGCACCAAGTTGACTGACATGAATTATGGCCAACACGAGACATGTCAATTGAAACAAAGGAGAGGATTATTAAACTCTTTAAAGAGGGTAAATCAACACGCAATGTTGCAAAGATGTTGGTTGTTCAGTCAGCTGTGTCTAAATTCTGGTCCAAATACAAACAACATGGGAGGTTGTTAAAGGGAAACATTCTGGTAGACCAAGGAAGACATCAAGCATCAAGACCAGAAACCTAAAGCAATATGTCTCCAAAACAGAAAATGCACAACAACCAAATCAACGAATGGGAGGAAATGGAGTTAATGTCTGTGACTGGAACTGTAAGAAACCGCCTAAAGGAAATAGGATTTACATATAGAAAAGCTAAACAAAAGCCATCATTAACACCTAAACAGAAAAAACTAGGTTTCAATGGGCTAAGGAAAAGTAATCGTGGACTGTGGATGACTGGGTGAAAGTCATTCAATGATTAATCTGCATTGGGCCAGGTGATGATGCTGAACTTTGGTGTCGTTCCAATGAGATTTATAAAAATTATACTTCATGAAGAGAACATGCAAATTTCCACAGTCATTGATGATATGGGGCTGCATGTCAGGTAAGGCACTGGGGAGATGGCTGTCATTAAATCTTCATAAATGCCAAGTTTACATTGATATTTTAGACACTTTTCTTACCCCATCAATTGAAAAGATGTTGGGGATGATGAAATCATTTATCAAGATGATAATGCATCCTGCCATAGAGCAAAAACTGAAAACATTCCTTGAAAGAAGACACATAAGGTCAATGTCATGGCCTGCAAATAGTCCGGATCTCAATCCAATTAAAAATCTTCAGTGGAAGTTGAAGAAAATGGTACATGACAAGGCTCCACCTGCAAAGCTGATCTGGCAACAGCAGTCAGAGAAAGTTGGATCCAGATTGATGAAGAGTACTGTTTGTCATCATTAGATCACGCCTCAGAGACGGCAACTGTTATAAAAGCCAGAGGTGGTGCAACAAAATACTACTAATGTATTTGAATGTTGTCTTCTTTGTTTGTCAAGATTCCATAATTTTTTCCTCTGAATTGAGTGATTACATAATTTTCCCCTGCTTGGTTTACAAAATAATTGTTACTGGCTAGTATATTTTTTCTTTCAGATTTATTTTAGTGTTTCTTCAAGGCAGAGAGTTGCCATTTGAATTGACTTTAGTTTTGTGCCATGTCTGTGATCTGCCTTTTTTCTACAACATTAAACAACTGAATGGAACATCCTCCGAACCAGGTGATTCCATAATTTTTGCCAGGGGTTGTACTATGTCAGGTTTTCAATAACAATATGTGTATATTTTTAATAGCTTTATTTTCAATGGGGCAAAAGGGGGTGAAATGAACTTTTTTAAATTTTTTTCTTTTTATATATACTTTATTCTACATAGCCCCTTAGGGCGCCTCGGCGCCCAGACTCCAATCGCTTGTGCTGTGCAGTGCAGGGAGATGTTTCACCATCCCTCTGCACAACACAAATGATCGCATTCTGCCAGTAACACAGCTCGGGCATCGCTGGGAGGAAGCAAGTCATGACCGCATCCAAGGTCATCCTCTAACCCCGTGCTGTCATGGCAATGCATCAAGGCCCTGTGATTGCTTCACAGGGCCGCCTGTGCCGGCGGGTAACCGCACAATCCCCGCCACAGTGCTTTAGAACTCACTGTACTGTTGGCTACATGTGTCAGCTGATCAGATCAGCTGACGTGCAGGGAATGATGCGAGCTTAGCACATGAGCTTGCATCAAACGGAAGGAGATGACAAGGGACATAGATATGTCCTTGTTCATGAAGAGGTTAAAGGGAATCTGTCACCACTTTGACCTTTCTAAACTATTAATATGTGCATACAGGTCCTAGAATGCTGAAAACAATCATGCCTGTTCATCTCTTATCAGCTGCCTTGTTATGGATAAATCATCTTTTACACTTTACATATACACAGCTCATTTACATAAAGTGATAAAAGATGATCTCTCCACAACAAGGCAGTTAATAAGAGACGAACAGGCATGATTATTTTCGGCACTTGATAACCTATATGCCTGCATAGTTTAGAAAGGTCAAAGTGGTGACAGATTCCCTTTAATTTTCAGACACATTTTCTTCTTTCTCTGCCAGAACTGGTCAGTCATTAGATTTCCCCTCATGCAGGGCTGGCTCCAGGGTGAAAGAGTCTTAGTTTGCCTCTTTAACACATATCATGATTCATGATTACAATATAGAGACTGTATTTATAATAGAGGCTGCTGACTGCATCTATAAAATATATAGCGGCTGTGGGCAGTATATATACAATGTAATCCCCATAAATATCCCTCATGTGCGCTGTCTTCCGGCCTTCCCCCACCCAAGTGCCCAATCTATTTTTCTATTTTAATACAAAATGTAATATGTACATAAGCTCCTTCTCTCTATGCTCTGCTTTATTGGGCATAAAGGACACTGCTCTCTCCTGGTTCTCCTCCTACCTCTCTGACCGCTCTTTTACTGTATCTTTCACCGGCTCCTCTTCCCCTTATGGTTGGAGTTCCTCAGGGTTCAGTCCTAGGTCCCCTTCTCTTCTCTTTATACACTGCTCCTATTGGACAAATCATCAGTAGATTTGGATTTCAGTACCATGTCTATGCTGATGACACCCAGTTATACACCTCTTTTCCTGACATCACCTCCACATTACTACAAAATACCAGTGATGTCATTCTGCAGTCTCTAACATCATGTCTTCTCTCTACCATAAACTGAACTTGTCAAAAACTGAACTTCTTGTGTTTCCTCCATCTACTAATCTTCTGAAACCTAATATTGCCATTCCTGTATGTGGTTCTACCGTTACTCCTCAGCAGTATGCCCGCTGTCTTGGGGTTATATTTGACTCGGATCTCTCCTTTACTCCCCACATCCGGTCACTCGCTTGCTCATGTCACCTACACCTCAAAAACATCTCTAGAATTCGACCTTTTCTTACTGTTGAGTCTGCAAAATCTCTAATTGTCGCCCTTATTCATTCTCGTCTGGATTACTGCAATTCTCTACTAAATGGTCTCCCTCTTACTAAACACTCTCCCCTCCAATCCATCCTCGATGCAGCAGCCAGGATTATTTTCCTCTCCAAGCGCTTCACCGATGCCTCTATTCTGTGTCAGTCATTTCACTGGCTGCCCATCTGCTACAGAATACAATGTAAAATTATCACTCTGACCCACAAAGCCCTCCACAGTTCTGCACCGCCCTACATCTCCTCCCTCATCTTGTTCTATCGCCCTACATGTGCCCTCCGCTCCGCAAGTGACCTAAGACTGACATCATCTACAATCTGAACCTCCCACTCTCTATTCTTCAAGACTTCTCACTAGCTGCACCAATTCTCTGGAATAGATTACCAAGAACAATTCAATTAATACCAAATATTCATACCTTTAAGGAAGTGTTTAAAACACATCTCTTTAGACTTCCCTACCACCTCACCTCATCCATGTAATTATTCCCATTCTGACCTTCTCGTAATCTGGCCTCTTGTATCATCTTTATATACCCCCATGCATTTTATAACACTTTATCTGCATTGTACAGATCATGGCTGGTGACCAGTTCATGCAGCATTATGTGAATCCCCTATTTATTATATTGATGGCTAGACGATATATGACAGCATTTATTACGATTACCTTTTGTGGCTCCCCCTATTTCCTTATAGATTGTAAGCTTGCGAGCAGGGATCTCACTCCTCATGGGCACAGTGATGTATTTATTTATTTTTTGTCTCATATGGTCTGTATTGTATTATATTTGTATTGTTTCATATTGTACTATAATTTATCATATATCATTGTATTGTATACCCTCTGAATTGTAAAGTGCTGCCGAATATGTTTGCGCTGTATAAATAAGAATTATTATTAAATACATTTAGCACAAAAACCTGGTTTAAACAATAGGTTGTCCTCTGATGATGGCTTCCCTTTACAATTAAAGTGAACCTGTCACATGTAAAAAAAAAAAAAAATCTATTTGCCAGCAGATCCAGGGTTAATCTGCAGGTTAGTAGCATTCTGAATTGGCCTGGCGTTGGCACATTAAACTTGCTAGCAACTGAGCAATGTGTAGTCAGTGCAGGGAGCGCACGGTTCAGCCACCGCTCTCCATACACTGAGCCCCTCACCAGCGCTGCCTCAAAGGCTATAACCAGAACACTGGCAGCAGGACCAAGCAGAAGTTAATTTCCTCCCGTCAGCAGGGTTTAATGTGCAGGCACTTGGCAGGTTCGGAATGCTACTAAGCTGCAGATTAACCCCATATCTGCAGGTAAAGTTAAAGGTCCACTTAAGAGGACCTGTCACCAAACCAGGCATGGTGATCTAATTACAGTACTGGATGCAGCATGCAGACAAGGGGTCCCCCAGCACTTGAGCAGCCCTGTACCCCGAGATAATACACTTAGAAAACTTACATGCTCCAGCCTGAGGGGCGGGGCTAAATGGGAGAGAAAAAAACAAACCTCTGTTTAAATGCTGCAGACAGGGAGAGAATGATTGGCAGCGGTGGGCAGATTACACAGGCAGGGGGTGTGAATCTGCCCTTGGCTGCAGCCCCTAGCCACCTCCATGGCTGGAGCATGTAAGTTTTCTAAGTGTATTATCTCGGGGTACAGGGCTGCCCAAGTGCTGGGTGACCCCTTGCCTGCATGCATCCATGCTGCATCCAGTGCTGTAATTAGATCACCATGCCTGGTTTGGTGACAAGTCCTCTTTAAGTTTGCTATATGCTTGGCCTTTACTCTGTATTTTAACATGTGTTCTTTCTCAGTGTTTTTACAATGTATCAATTTTGGACAAGAGTCTAGTGTAGCATTTGTTTCTGCAGAGTAACCCAGCAACGCTTTTGAGACACCCATTCCCTTCTGCCTTGTCCCCACTTCAGCGAGCACAGCTTATAGGAGGAGCGCAGGTAACTGTCTATCTTCTCTTACTGTTATGTATTGTATCTGTGTTTTTAAAAGTATTACCTAATTGCGTCTCATCATAGAAAGAAATAATGCATAATATCAGACGGAACCTTTTAACCCTTTAGTGCCTGAGCCAATTTTCATTTTAATGACCATTATTTGCAATTCTGGCCAGTGTCACTTTATGAGGTTATAACTCTGGAACGCTTCACAGATCAAAGTGATTCTGAGTTTTTTTTTTTTTGTGATATGTTGGACTTCATGTTACTGGTAAATATAGGATGATATTGTTTGCGTTTATTTGTGAACGAATGGTAAATTTGGCAAAAAAAAAATCACAATTTTAAAACTTTTACATTTTTATGCCTAGAAACCAGAGTGTTATGTCACAGAAATAAGTTAATAAACAACATTTACCATATGTCTACTTTATATTCCGCACCATTTTTTGTAATTTTTTTTTTTTTGTTAGGACCCCAAAGTTTGTTACCCACATTCTTATAAGCGCAGTTATACATCACATGTGGTCAAAAAGTTCTGTTTGGCCTAACGGCAGAACAAAAGGTGCAATATTTGTATGAGGTACAGAAACATCAGAAACCTCTACAAGTGAGCCCACATTGGAAACTAGATCCCTTCAGGAATTTATTTAGGGCTGTATTGAGCATTTTGAACCCATAGGTGCTTAACAGAATTTTTTAAATGTGGATGTGACAATGACAGTTTGGGGCTAAAATAACATTTTGGTGGAAAACCCCCCCCCACAAATTTGTAATTTTGACAATGGATAATAGGAGAGAAAAAAGGACTCTATAATATGTTATGCAATGCCTCTCGAACAGTATTTCTCCTTCGCCTCATTGGAGGACACAGACCGTGGGTGTTATGCTGCCGTCCACTAGGAGGCGACACTAGGCACAATCTGCAAAAGAGTTAAGTGGCTCCTCCTCTGCAGTATACACCCCAGGAGCAGGCATTGCCTCACCAGTTTTTGCTTAGTGTCGTTTGGAGGCACACGTAAATTTTATTTCTCTTTTAAAATGTTTTCGCTTTTTTAATTTTTACTTCAAGAAGAAGAAAAGTGGGTCTCTGACGAGACCCCCGGCATGATCCTTCCTCAGCCCCCCACTGTTGGGGGCGCCTTGTTGAGGTTGAGAGGTCACCCCACATGCCGCTCCTTCCTCGGCCTCCCAATGTTGGGGGCGATGGGCTGAAGTAGAGATGAGGCTCTTCTTTCCCCATTTCACCACGGTTGGGGACCTTGGGTTGAAGTCGAGGCTACACAGGAGCCCCCTGACGGTGGACTGCAGCATCCCTCCCTAATTCCCCCCGGGGTTCTTGGGTTGAGACACCGCAGGTGGGGCCAGCGGCCACACAGCCTGCTGTGGGCTTCTGATAATGGCCATCAGCACTCGCTGCATGCTCCTGAGGGGCACTCGCTACAGCATGGCACATGGAGCCTCAGCCCCGCTGCGTGCTCCTGATGGGCACACGCTGCAGCATGTCACATGGAGCCTTCAGCCCCGCTGCGTGCTCCTGAGGGGCACACGCTACAGCATGGCACATGGAGCCTTCAGCCTTGCTGCGTGCTCCTGAGGGGCACACGCTACAGCATGGCACATGGAGCCTTCAGCCTCGCTGTGTGCTCCTGAGGGACACTTGCTTCCAGCAAGCTCCAGCACCAACAGTGCAGCACTCCCCAGGAGCCCAGCCCTGCTGTGGGCTCCTAATGAGGCCAGGGGTCACCTTGCAGGCAGCAGACCTTCTGTGCTCCTGCATACAGCCGGCACGTGTTTACTGCGGTCGGACTTCCAGGACACCCAGTCTCTGGGTTTTTCTAATTGGGCCGCCACTGCACTAGCGCCTGAGGGGCCAGAGGACACCAGACTGCCAGCAGTAACAGGAGCACAGTCTACCTGGGCTCCTGCATGTTGCCAGCGCCGGCTCTGCGGACGGATTCAGGAGCCCCAGTCCTGGGTGCTCCTGCCGAGGCCACCTCAGTGCCGACGCTACTCTGCCCCGGAGGTCCGGCGGGGTCCGGGTCCGTCCCTGCACCACAACCCCCACCCTTTCCTCCTTCCCCCCCCCCCCCCCTCCAGACCTACGCACCGGCCTGGAGCTATTTCCGACCCCGTTGTTCTACTTTAGGCCGCAGCTTCGGCCTAGCGCGAAGCCGCTGCCCCTTTCTCAGCCCCCGGTCCGGAGCTGCAGGAGGAAATTTTTTTTCACAGAGCTTTGTGCTCTTTCAAGCTTCCACCCCCCCCTTCCCACATAAACAAGCAGCTCTCACAGGCAGAGCCTGTAGCATTATTAAGGCAGGACCAAGGGTGCCTGCCAGGTTAACAAGTGCAGATTACTTCTGCATCTGCCCTCTTGTCCCTGCCACAATGCAACTTCCATTCCTCCCATGGGGTCACAAACTGTGTGGGGATACAGTACCAGCTGGACTGTATACTGGCCCACAGAACTCTCCTCTGTATACATTTGACTCACCCAGGCCTGGGGACTCTGGTCTCAGGCGCAGTCTGTAAGTCACGGGTGGAGGTGCCTGAGGCTGTGGCCCTGGTGGTCAATGCAAAAAGGGGAAAAGAAAAATAATAAAGAAATAGTTTGTTCGAGATGCCACCTGTAGGTCCCGGTGATTGCACCGGCGCTGCTGGAACCTCCAGGGTGATGGTCTGCAGCAAGATGGAGTGGCTCCCTACAGGAGGAGCGGGATCCCCGGAGTGTTGGAAGTAGAAACGGGTGGTGGAATAGAACAGCACGGTCACTGTGGAGCAAGGCAGATTAGTCACAGTTCACGGAAAGAATCACTGACGCTGCTCACTCTGCACGGGTTCTTTACTCCGGTAAACTGCAACTTTACAAGGTATGGGATGGTGTCAGCTAAGGCAGTGGACCGGGTGGTTCTGGCAATGAGCAGCGTCCCTCTGAAGCTCCTCTAGTGTTCCTTCTCTATCACTGTCTGTCCCTTACGCTGCTGCCCTGCTACACCCGTGTAGTAGCACTGAGGTCTCTCTATTGGGTTACTGGCGTCTCTCTCCACGGTCCCTAGCTCAATTGTGGGTGCTTCGGGTGTAGACTCCGCTTGGCGTAGGGCGGTTGGGTCATGCTCCTATGAAGTAATTGACCACTCCTGGTTTGTGGTTCAGGGACTGGACCACTTCGGAGCCGGTACTCCGGGTTCGGACTGGGCTATGATATTCGGTTACCCATTCTATTCTTGGCCCCTTTCTCTTCTGGGTCACCAGGTTGAGGTGCCCTCCCCGTTTGCTTCTCTTCTGTTCTGCAGCTCTCCAACTCTGCTACATCTGCTGCTTTCACTTTGCTTCTCTGTGCTGCACGGCTATGTGCAGCTCCCTTCTGGCTTCTCAGCTCTGCACTTACTTCCTGATTTAACTCCTTGCTGCTTTCACCACTGCTTTATAACCTAACCTCTCCTCCCACCAGGACCGATTACCCTAGTAACGGGTGTCTAATTGGTCCTCTAACACTAAGTATTTGCATGTGGTGCTGGAGCTTCAGGCTTATTCTACTCATTACTAAAACAAAGAATACAACACCTTCAATCAGGGGTGTAGAACCCTTTTGTGACGCACTCTGTGTGGGGCGCCACACATTACAACAATAGTTGAGGGGAACATAGGGAGTCAATGCCCAACTCTGGACCCAGCCATTAGATAGGAGGCAGCACGGCTTTCGCTGTGCAGGGCTCACACTGATTTGGATGGTACAGTCAGCACAGCTTTGCTGTGCGGCTGTCTCCAATAGCAACAGCAGAGCAACCTGCAGTGCTATATATCCTGTTGCAGCTTGTCCTCTGTACACCTGCAATACAAAGGGCAGTGCAAACATGTTAGCTTGTCCAGCATTACCATATAATAACGTTCCTGATTCCCAGAGCTGCACATGCAGAGTCTCTCTGCCAGCGCATGGGACACTGCACATTTTATTTATTTCATACTACCTGTCGAGGTACCTGTTGGTACGTCTCCCAACGTTGAGAGAAGTCAGTTGATATTCAGGCATCTCAGCTACTCGTACAATGTACCCCTTCCCGGGCCCCCACGCAGCGGGGACAACTGGATTGTGGTAGACTTTCCACGAGTTTACCTGACAGGTTCTTTCCGCGGCCCTTCCCCCCCCTCCCCCACTCTGGCACAGCTCAGTTAAAGTTGCTACAACCTAAAATTGCCCGACAAATGTTAGGCGTCCCAGGACTGTTCGCTAACCCTTTCCAGACCCCACAGTTGGAGTTCTGGATGGCGGTGAGGACAGCCAAGTCCCACAAGTCGCGGACTTAAACACTGTGATCCGCAGCTTCTCGGGTAATTCAACTAAGGGTCTCTAGAACCTACGACCCATAGCATACTCCCTCCTCAGCTCCCCATGGTTTGGGGCGACGGGTTGTAGCTGAGATTGCTATATGCCATACTCCTTCCTCGACTCCCCATTGCTGGGGACTCGGGTTGAAGTTGCGATTTCTCGACGACTACTCAACCTCCCTCCCCAGGCTACAAAACCAGAGCTCTGGGTCGCAGGACGTGGACCATGAGCCCAGCTGCCATCTCCTCACTGCACCTATGTTAGGTACTTGGGTTGAGATAACACGCGCAAACACTCTGCACAGCCCGCTCCGAAGCAGGACCTAGCAGACTCCCGACTGCATCGTCCCAATGGATGGGCCCTCCGGTTCTCAGGTTTACCCGGCTTCTCGCCCCAGGCTACAAAACCAGAGCTCTGGGTCGCAGGACGTGGATCAAGAGCCCGGCTGCCAATCTCCTCACCACACCTATATTAGGTACTTGGGTTCAGATTACACGCGCAAACACTCTGCACAGCCCGCTCCGAAGCAGGACCTCGCAGATCCCCAACTGCATTAATCCAATGGATGGGCTCTCCGGTCCCCAGTATGACCGTGGGCCGTCCCTTCTTCCACACGGTCCATGCCTTCTCGACTCAGGAGGCAAAAGAGAATTCCGTGAGACCAGAAGCCCATAAATACAAAGTTTTTCCCAGCCTGAAGTTGTTAAAGGAGTTTCCCATATCTGGATGACTTATTCATCAATGCATGACTTTCAGGGACTGCGTACACAATGTCACTTTCACTTTGCACGTTATGAAGACTCGGTTGGCGGATCGACTGCCACAAGTCTACCACAATTCCAAGGCCACTCCAGGAGTCCCAGGTCCGCTGCGTACTCCTGACGGCCACATGCTCCAGCATCACATATGGAGTCTCAGCCTCATTGGACAAACAGCATCGGATGAAAACAGCGGCCTTTAGCCGCAACACATCCACAGCTCTAGTCAAGTTCCCCCAGAGAAGGCACGGATTCTTCGTCTGGGAATCCGCAGTCTCCTTCAGCGGTCTCCTGAGTCCTTCACAACTGCCATGAGAGTGCTAGACTAGATGGTGGCAGCGTGGGAGGCAGTTCCATTGGCTCAGCTACATCTCCGGCTTTTTTTCATTTATCCATGCTCCGGCTTGGCACGAGAACAGGATGTGGTTCGATGTACCCCCATCACAATGCACACGGCAGTACCCTTGTCCAGATCCAAAGATGCCCCTCATTCTACGAAGATTTGGGGAATATTTATAGTACTGAAATCAGTCAGTCACCTTATGGCAGTCGAACATGTCAGGATACAGTCAGACAATGCCACAGCCGTGGCATACGTTAACCACCAGGGTGGAACCCACAGTCTCCAAGCAATGACAGACATTCGCCACATCCTTCACTTGGGGGAATCCTTGAACACTGTACTGCCAGCTGTTCTCATACCAGGTGTACACATCTGGGAAGCGGTTTTCCTAACCCGACAAGGGATGGACTTAGGGAAACAGTCCCTTCATCCACAGTCCTCCGTCAAGGCTGCCAGCACCAGGAAACCACAGATGTGGACCTGACTGAGTCACGCCTCAATGCCATGGTTCCAACCTTCCTGGCCAGGTCCCAGGACCCACAGTCAATAGGACAGACGCACTAGTCCAAGACTGAACCTGTATCCGTATCCCTAATTCCTTCCCCACTACCAGGTTAGTGAGGAATATCAAACAAGAATATCGCCAGATCATCCTTGTTGTCTCAGACTGGCCCAGCTGCGCTTGGTACGCAGATTTTGTCCACTTCCATGGCAGCTGTACCAGGACGACTAACAGACAGTCCAGACCTGCTCTCTCTTGGCCAGTTCTTCCCTCAGGATTCCTCAACTCTGAAATTAATGGCGTGGCCCTTGAGACCTGGCACTTGACCCAAGGGGTTTTTCCCAGGATATTGTAGCGACCATAGTCATAGGAAACCAGCCTGATTAACGATACACCATCACACGTGTAATCGTTTTGTTTTTTTTGCCAAGGGCACCTCTAGAGGTCATTCCCCTTGCCCCTTTTTCATACAAAGAACTCTTGGTTGCTTCCGCTCAGAACTAGACTCATGTCTGTCCTTAGGGTCTCTCATACAGCAGGTTTCAGCCCATTTCCCCTTCTTCCACACGTGGAGACCTGAACTTTGTCCTCACGGCCCTACAAGATCACCTTTTGAGCCTCTATGGGATATTATTACCCTTAGTATTCTCATCCAAACAGTAGTATGTTTCGGTGGAAAAATTATTTTCTTTGCAGAGGTATCTGTATTTGCAGCATTTTTATGTAAACCATCTTTTCTGGGCTTCCATCTGGACAAGATTGCCCTGCGGCTGGTTCCATCCTTCTGCTACAGGCGGTATACTCCTTCCACCTAAATGAAGACATCTCTCTGCCATCGCTTCGCCCGACTCCAGTTCATCCGGTCGCGAAGGACCTACATATGCAGGGCCTTGTCAGGGCCCTACGCATCTAGGTATCCAAGACAGTGCCCTTCGTAGAGGTCAGATTCTCTTTCTTCCTTCTTCCAGAGGACAGAAATAAATACTTGTCAGCCTCTGAGGCTACTCTAACCAAGTGTATTCGTCTAACCATCTAAGACGCTTATACCATCAAAACCTCATCCCTTCCAGCAGCGTCACGGCACATTCTACTATGACCGTGGTGGCCTTCTGGGCCGTTCGGCACCAGGTGTCAGTGCAACAACTGTATAGGCAGCCAAACAGTCGGCCTACGCACATACTTAAGCCATTACAGCGCTTGCACTCAGTCCTCGGGAAAACGCAGGTCTGGGTAGACGTGCCCTCCAGGCGGCAGAAGACCACCTGTCGGTGCATGGTTCTTCACTTACCATGTGTGGACTAGTTACTAGTTTAGTGTTACTGGTTCCATTGTTTTTCCCCACCCAGGGACTGCTTTAGGACGTCCCATGGTCTGTGTCCCCCAATGAGGCGAAGGAGAAAAGGAGATTTTTGTGTACTCACCGTAAAATCCTTTTCTCTTAGCCTCTAATTGGGGGACACAGCACCCGCCCTATTGCCCTTGTGAGCCTTTTTTTCTACAGTTCTCACATAGCTTCTCAGCTGTTACAGGGTTAACATGTTTACATATGTTTGCCTATTATCACTGTGTTAACTGTTTAAACTTGTGCCTGTTTGGTTATAGACCTTGTAGTACTATGAACCTGTTTAGTTACAGGCCTTGTTATACGATTATTGCTCCGTTAACTCTTAACTGTTTACACATGTGCCTGTTTGTTTTCAGGCCTTGTTACACTGTTATTGCCTTGTTAGCTATATATGTTTACACCGGTTGCCTGTGTGGTTACAGGCCCTGTTTTACTGTTTTTATCTGTTAACTCTCCTACTGCTTTAGCACAAAACTGGTGAGGCAATGCCTGCTCCAGGGGTGTATACTGCAGAGGAGGAGCCACTTCACTCTTTTGCAGATTCTGCCTAGTGTGGCCTCCTAGTGGACAGCAGCATAACACCCACGGCCTGTGTCCCCCAATTAGAGGCTAAGAGAAAAGGATTTTACTGTGAGTACACAAAAATCTCCTTTTCCCTGTGTAATGTCAAAAACAAATGTTTGGGCTTGAAAACCAAATAACGCTGTTCAATGTTTGGAAGCAAATGTGAACAGCGTGTTGTGTTTGCAGAGGCCAAGGGCCAAAAATGCAGAAACGTGACCACATCTGGTAAACTAATGCCTACAATAATTTCATCTATTGGTGCTGTGATCATATTTATCACACAAAGTATTATAAGATTGGGAAATGAAAATGAAAAATTATATTTTTTTCCACTAATATGTTAGTTTAGCCTCAAAAATGTACTTGACCCAAAGGGTAACAGGAGAAAAGGGACGGGACAATTTGTGATGCAATTTTTACCCAACATTTCAGTACCCCATATGTGGATTGCGGCTTGATATTTAGAATGCTTATTCCGTTTGAATAGATTGTAGGCCCCATTAGCTGAGCCCCTGAGGTACCAGATCAGCAGAGACCCCACAAATGACCCCATATTGGAAAGTTCACTGCTTAAGGAATTCCTCTAGGTGTGTAGTGAGTATTATGAACACACAGATGCCACACAGAATTTTATAACATTGGGACATGGAAAAATAACATTTTAGTAATAAAAATGAAAATTTTATCAGTTACACAAGGGATAAAAGGTGAAACTAGACCACAATTTCTCCTTCGCCTCATTGGGGGACACAGGACCATGGGTGTTATGCTGCTGTCCACTAGGAGGCGACACTAGGCAGAATCTGGAAAAGATTAACAGTGGCTCCTCCTCTGCAGTATACACCCCTGGAGCAGGCACTGCCTTAACCAGTTTTTGCTTAGTGTCGTTAGGAGGAACACTTAAGGCTGGCTTCACACTGCAGTTTTTTCACTGATCAGTGTACATCCAGTTTGTGTGCCAAAACCCGGAGAGGAACCAGGAGAGGAACTTGCAGAGAAAAAGTATAATTGAAAGATTGACACCTGTTCTGAGTTTTGGAGACACTCCTGGTTTTGGCACCCAAACACTGATGGACACTGATCAGTGAAAAACTGCAGTTTGAAACCAGCCTAAATTTTATTTTTCATAAGTTTTTACTTTTGGATTTTTTCTATAAAGATGAAGAAAAGTGGGTCACTGGAGAGACTCCCGGCATGCTCCTTCCTCGGCCCCCTACTTTTGGGGGCGCCTGGTTGAAGTTGAGAGGTCGCACCAAATGCTGCGCCTTCCTCAGCATCCCAATGTTGGGGTGATGGGTTGAAGTTGAGATGATGGCCCTCCTTCCCCGAGTCACCACTGTTGGGGTCTCTGGGTTGAGGTCGAGGCGGAGCAAGAGCCCTCTTACAGTGGACAGCAGTATACCTCCCTAGTCCCCTCTCAGGGGGTCCCTCAGGTGAGGCACCACAGGTAGGTTCAGGCACCAGCACTGCAACAACTCCAGCTAGAAGAAGGCGTTCCAGTAACGGCAGCCGGCAACACACACGACTGCAGCAGCCCCAGGACACAGTGTTGCTGTGTGTGCCTGATGGGGCCAGGGAAGTTGCAGGGGGACAGTACGGTGCGGGTCAGGAGCACAGGCTGCCTGTGCCCCTGCAGCACCAGCCTCACAGACAGAAACGGATGGATTACAGGGGCACAAGGGCTATGGAGCCCATGCGGGGGTCCCTCCACGCTACCGGAGATCTGGCGGTGTCCGGTGCGGTTCCGGTCCAGCGCCGTACCTCCGCGCTGGCCTGGAACCATTTTTGGACGCTATTTTAAATTTAGGCCGTGGCTTTGGCCTAGTCCGAAGCTGCCGACTCTATCCCCACCCCCGGACAGCGTCATAGGAGGTGCTCAACAGAGACTGCAGGACTGCGCCCAAGCCAGCGACCCAGAGGCCCCAATAGCCACGGCAAATATGGATGCACCTGTTACTATGCCGGAATGGGCCATTGTTATGTCCCAAACAATGTCACAATCTGTCGCAGTCCATAGACAAGCTGTCCTCCACATTGCTCCAGGCACTGCAGGGTCGTTCCGCGTCCATAGCTGCGGCGTCGCCTTGCAGCAAGATAATCACTCGGTCCAGGGCTCGGCTGACCCAGGTCCATCCATGGTCAGAGCAGGGCACAAGCGGACTCATAGATTGCAATCCCCAGCGTCCTCTCACAGTTCCAGGTCATCCCCGGCCAGAGACAGGCAGAGTGACCCTCAGGGCTCTGAGGGCATCAGTGATTTTGGTTCAGAGCTGAATCAAAAGACATCCATAGATCTGGACTCTCCAGACATTGCATCATTAGTGGAGGATGTAATCACGTCCATCAATCAGGTGTTGGACATATCTGATCCTACCCCGGATGCTCCAGAGCATAAAATATCATTTCAAAGGGTCAGAAAACGACATAAATATTTTTCTGATCATCCCGAATTCAAAGCGATTCTCCAAAAATATCTCTTACGTCCCGAAAAGAGATTTGGCAACCGCAAATCACTAGAGGCACATTACCTGTTTTTACAAGAGGTCACCAAAAACTGGGCTGACGCATCGGAAGTAGACCCACCAGTTTCTAGGCTGGTTGCACAGACGCTGCTGTAGCTGCCAGACAGTTCATCCATAAAAGATGCAATAGATCGTCAGGTAGAACAGATGGCTCGCTCCATTTTTGAGGTGTCAGGGTCATCTTTAGCACAGTCATACGTGTCAGTCTGGGCAGCCAGTGCCATCATGACCTGGGCGACCCGATTGCATACCGCCCTCCGATCAACAGATGTTGAGATGGCGGATCAGGCAATACAGATATTGGTGGTGGGAGATTATTTCATGCATGCGGCTCTGGACTCTGCAAATTATGCGGCGGTAGTGGCTTCGAACGCTATCATAATCAGGCGTGCCCTTTGGTTACGGGAATAGAAGGCTGATGGAGTCTCCAAAAAGTCCCTCTCACATCTGTCGTATCTCAGTGGACGGCTGTTCGGGGAGAAATTGGATACACTGATATTGAATGCCACGGGGTAAGAGCACGTCTCTTCCCCAACAGAAATCAAAACGCAGTTTTAATCGACGTCAGCGAATACGATTTCGGTCCTTTCGGAATTCGTCAGGCTGGTCCACGTCGCTACCACAGCAGGTGCGGAGTCGCTCGCTGCGTACAGACATTTCACGGTCGAACCAGAGATCGGACAAGGCCTGGCAGTCAAGGTCGCGTCAGGCAAAAACTAAGGGGTTTAAGCCCAATACGTCCTCCTCAGCATGACTCTTTAGTATCGGACGACGCCTCACGGGTAGGCGGCAGACCTTTACGCTTACAGTGAATTTGGTTGCCTATTATAAAAGACAGGTGGGTCAAGGAGCTGGTGTCCTCCGGTTACAAGATTTACATCCCTACCACCCAATTGTTTTTTCTCTCGGTACCACCACAAGCACCAGCCAAGTCCCGAGTCTTTTTTTTCAGGCGGTCAACTCACTGTTACAAACAGAAGTCATTGTACTGGTTCCATCGGCCGATCGATTTCAAGGATTCTACTCCAATCTGTTCATAGTCCCCAAAAAAGGAGGCTGGGTAAGACCCATACAGGACTTGAAGCGACTAAACAAATTTGTTTGCATACGACGATTCCGCATGGAGTCTCTGGTCCATAATGGCATCCATGGAACGAGAACAGTTTCTCGCTTCCATAGACATACAAGATGCTTACCTGTATATTCTGATCGCGTCTGTGCATCAATGGTTCCTGCGCTTTGCAATAGCTCAGGATCATGACTCTGCCCTTTGAGCTGGCCATAGCTCCCAGAGTGTTCACCAAGGTCATGGCGGCCGTCATGACCATTCTACACTCCAGGGGTATAATTAATAACCACACTAAAAGTACCCACTTTATGTTCACCAATGTTGTGAAGCACAGATATTTCTTGTGGGGTATTTTGGATTAGATATTTTATGGACCCATCGCATAAAACACATGTGGAACATAGGAAGAAAGAAGGCAATGTCATGGTCCAAAGTATGTGCAAAAAATATATATTTATTTATTAAAGAAGTGCATAACAAGGATAAAGGATGGGGAGCATATAATAAAAAAACACATACATGTATAGACCCTTTTTTTTTTTTTTTACAGGAATTAATGTATATAGACTGTTTACAACAACATGGACAGGTTTTATAAGGTACTTGTTATAAATATCAAACTGTAAACGGAGTTGTGGGTACCAGTATTTAAGATATTAATATTCCACCACACTCATATCCCTCAAAATGCCAAATAACTGCAGCAATAACCTGGAATTTGGAAAAGGAGCTTTGCATATAACAAACATATTATGGCATACTTGAGGGGTTTAACAACGCTATATCTAATTATATAACAATATGTAGCTGCTGTGTCAAAATATATAGCCACACATGGTAAAGATAAGGCACCAGTGTAGGGAGTATTTACTAGGGTGCTAAAATGAAGTGGCACGCTGACCCATACTAATCCTATCACAGCTCATAATCAAGATATATATATCTCCTATTACAAGCAGCAATACCTTATTGTAGAAATCCTGTAAGCATATCATGGGTGCCTGATGAAGGTGGAGCCAAAACGGCCGTAGGGCTCGGGGGCACCATTGACTGAGAGACGCAAGGAGCACTGTAGCACTTCATAGGTAACTTGCACAGGATATTCTGCCAGATACTGGTCTCAATAGTGGGGTTGCTATATGAGCTGTATATGCAACCAGAGTCTGGGGATATAGGGGACATACATATCCTAGATCTACTACACATTGAGCCAAATGTCATTATTATATATATGTCAGGGTGAGGAGATATGTTTTATACCTTTTTATACTTACATATAAACATATATATATTTTTTATATCTTGTATAAGAAACAATAAGTTTTTCCTTAGTATATATATATATGTATATATATTCAACCATTGAAGAAGACTGTTGGAAGCTGTTTGCTGGATTCTAGTGCCAGGACGTACAAAGAGGCCCTGAGAAGAGATTTGAGATTCCCTACATTCCAGTGCCAGGAGGCGCTGGGAGGAAAGATGAGATCTCCTACATTCCAGAGGCCCGATGATGACATCTCAGCAGGAGGAAGGATGGATTTAACAGAAGAACGAAGAACTAATCACTAACATTAGATTTAGATATATTTGCTTAACCCCGCCTGATTCTGGTTATTGCACGCCTTTCCTTTCACAATATATAATGTAGTGTAATCGGAAATAAAGTTCAGTTGCTGATGACCGTTGTTTGTACCTGTATAAGCACGGGCATGCTTAAGCTTGAACCAGATACCTTTGTCTGACTCAACTTATTTGGGTACCCCATGCCCTTAGTCTAATTTGGAGTGACTGGTGAAGGAGTGTATTGTCGCAACGACCCCGACATATACTCAGGTGAAACTGTACCTAGGTTGAATGTGCCTAGCTGGGTATAAAACCTTTATATATTGCACATATGTACACCCATTGGGTATAAACTATGTTGTACTAATACTATGTATTATGTGTGTGTTTTTTTTTTTTTTCCCCCTCTGGCATGAAATAACCTTGTGCATTGATACAATATCACATATATCTTGTGTGTGTGTCAGTGGTGCAGCCTGCCATAATGCTGCTTGTACTGTGGTTGCAACCCCTGTTTTTACTTGTCAATGAAAATCACTTGTTTTTGCAAACTATGGGACGTTTGATCGTGTATTCTTTATATATATATTATATATATTATATATATATATACATATAAATAAATATATATATATATATATATATATATGTTCCTAAGGTGCGATTTGTCTGGTCCATGTGGGATGCAGTCTTTTTCTGATAATTTTGGTAGGTGGATATAGACAATCCCTAAATGAAGTGTATTAACTATACATTAATTCCTGTAAAAAAAAAAAAAAAAAAAAAAAAAGTGTCTATACATGTATGCTCCCTATCCTTTTATCCTTATTACCGTATATACTCGTGTATAAGCCGAGTTTTTCAGCCCAAAAATTGGGCTGAAAAGTCTACCCCTCGGCTTATACACGGGTCATATACGGTATGTGATGTGGTGGGGGCTGTGGAGGCTGCAGGAGGCGGGGGGAGAGCAGCTGTATGAGCGGCCCCGTCACGTGGGGCCGCTCATTAAATATGCACTGCATCCCCCTGTCAATCAGCGGCAGGGGGAAGCAGTGCATATGGCCCCCAAACGCTGCCACTCGGCCCCCCTCCATGTCAGGGCCCCCCCGCTGCTTATCTTACCATCCGGTATTCTGATCAGCGCTGCTCCTCGCTGGTCCCGTCTCCTCTCCTTCCTCGCGGCTTCCGGGATCCCCGGGCCGTCGCAGGTATGACGTCATACCTGCGACGGCCGGGATCCGGAAGCCGCGAGGACGGAGAGGAGACGGGACCAGCGAGAAGCAGCGCTGATCAGAATACCGGATGGTAAGTTAAGCAGCAGGGGGGGCGAGTGCCAGCATTTGGGGGCAGCAGTGTACCCCTGGGGGCGGCTATGTACCCCTGGGGGCGGCTGTTGTACCCCTGGGCGGTAGGGTACCTTAGTAGGGTGCTGTAACATGGGCGCGACCTTAGTACACCACAGCTCGATAATAGTACACTACTTGACAGCAGCAATACTTATTGTAAATCCTGTAGGGCATTCTGGGTCCACTGGGGGGAGCTGTAACCCCTGAGGGCGCGGTGGTCACCATGGTGGAGACGCATGTGAGCCACTGGGGGCACTGTTGTAACCTGTGCGCAGGATTTCTGACCAGCTGGTCTCATAGTGGGGTGTATATAGCTGTGATGCAACCGGTTGGACTATGGGGCTGCTATATATCCTAGACTCTCGACATTACCAATGGGTCTATATATATGCAGGTGGGAGTGTTATCGTTTTATCCTACTTAACATATTATATTCTTATTCTTGTGTAGAACATAAGTTTTTCCTTGGCTAATATATACTGGGTAGCTAATTAACCCTGGGAGGACTGTTGACTGGGGCTGTGTGTACCAGGTGCCGGCTAATGAGCCCTGGGAAGAGATTTGAGTTCCCTACGAGTGCGTGCAGAGGCCTGGGGAAGATGAGCTCTACACCAGAGGGGCCTGTGTACCCCAGGGAGGAAGTGATGACTTTAGAGAAGACGTAGATACCTAGGGACAGCTGATTAGATATTTTGGGACCGCTGTTCCTGGTTGGCAGCCTTTACCCTTGGGGACGGTATTACCTGTGGGCGTGCAATAACTCAGGTGGCTGCTAGTTCCTGGTACCTGGTTAGCGTGGCCCTTGGGGCAACCTAATACCTTGGTGCTGACTAATATTTGGGGTGACCACATGCCCTTGGTCTATTACTGGGGGACTGTGATGGTGTACTTGGGCAGACTCGCCGATACCTGGGCTGAACTGTACCCTAGGTTGGTGGCTAGCTGGTGTAAACCTTATAGTTGACATATGTACACCCATGGGTGTATAACTGGGGGAATGCTTGTACTACTTGTGTTTTTGTTTTTTTTTCCCTTGGCATGGAATAACTGTGCTGTGGCTAGCATTATCCCTAGATCGTGTGTGTCAGTCCCGTGAGTGCTGTCCAAATGCGTGTACTGTGTTAACCTCGCTGTACTGTCATTAATCCACTGTTTTGCAATTATGGGAGTGTCTGATTATACATGTAAGTCTGTATATATAATGTGGTATGTATATACTATGGGGTCCTGTATAATGCTCCTAGGTGCGATTGTCTGGCCATGGATGGAGGCTCTTTTACTGTGATGTTGCTAGTCGGTTAGTTACACCCAAAGTCAATAGATTTTCCGTTTGGGCAAAATTATCGGGGTGATAAAAAAAAAGTGTCTATACTGTATGCCATCTATTGTCTATTGCACTTCTTTAATAAATAAAATATATATTTGTTGCACATACTGTGGACCGTGACATCGCCTTCTTTCCTCCTATGTTTCACTCCAGGGGGATAGTCGTTGCTCAGACCTTCAAGAATTGTGAACGCAGCGTCGCCATCACGGTAGACATGTACGCACATTCGGCTGGTTGGTCAATCTACAGAAGTCATCACCGGTCTCAAGTCAATCACTAATCTTCCTTGCTGTGCAGTTCAACCTGCCAGAGGTCTGGTGATACTCCCAGGGGAGAAAGCACAAGCACTCCATCAGGGAGTTCGCGACCTACTTCACCCTGCCTCTCGATCCTTCAGGTTTACCATGAGAGTACTAGGCAGGACGGTAGCAGCGATAGAAGCGGTACCGTTTGCACAGCTGCCTCTCAGAGGCCTCCAACTGGCCATACTTAAGGCATGGGACAAGGACACGGTTTCCCTGGACAAGAGGTTCCGCCTATCGGCAACAACCAAGCGGTCGCTGCATTGGTGGCTACGGCCGCGGTCCTGACAAGGGGGAAGTCATTTCTCCCGGAGCATTGAAAAATACTGACCACAGATGCAAGCCTGACAGGATGGGGCGCAGTGTACCTACACCACAGAGCACATGGAAAATAGTCGACAGACGAACCGAGACTGCTGATCAACATACTGGAGATGCGAGCCATCGATACCTGGCAGGGGCTCACATCAGGATTCAAGCAGACAATGCCACGGCTGTGGCATATGTCAATCACCAAGGCGGAACCCGCAGTGTCCAGGCAATGCAGGAAGTGCGACACATCCTTCATTGGTCGGAATCGATGGTCCTGTCAGTGGTACACATTCCAGGAGTGGACAATTGGGAAGCAAACTACCTCAGTTGACAGGGTGTAGATTCAGGAGAGTGGTCCCTGCATCCCGACATTTTTCAACAAATTTGCCAGCGCTGGGGGAATCCGGATGTGGACCTCATGGCATCACAGCTCAACGCGAAAGTCCCCACATTCATGGCCAGGTCTCAAGATCCACAGTCGATATGGCTCTAGTGTAGGATTGGACACAGTTCCAACTGCTGTACATATTCCCGCCTCTGCCACTGATCCCAGGGTGGTGCAGAAAATCAGACCAGAAGGGGTGCCAGTCATCCCCCTCGTTGAGCCAGAGTGGCCCAGACGCGCTTGGTACCCAGACATCGTACATCTCACGGCAGATATACCGTGGAGGCTGCCAGATCGTCTGGATCTTCTGTCTCAAGGCCCATTCTTCCACCAGAATTCAAGGGCTCTGAATTTGACGGTGTGGCCCTTGAAACCTGGATTTTAAATAACGCGGGTTTCTCGCAAGAGGTAATTCTGACCATGATCAGAGCGTGAAAGCCAACCTCGGCTAGGATTTACTACCGCACCTGGAAAGCTTTCTTTTCCTGGTGCGCATCGCGAAATCCGTAACCACTGCCATTTTCACTACCCAGGGTACTTGGTTTTTTTACAGTCGGGCCTGTGTCTAGGTTCGCTAAAGAGCCAGGTCTCGCCTCTCTGTGCTGTTTCAGCAACGCCTAGCTGCGAAACCGCAGGTGAAGACGTTTCTTCAAGGGGTCTCCCGGTTGTTTCCCCCCCCCATTACAGAAGACCGCTGGACACTTGGGATCTCAACTTAGTGTTGTCAGCATTGCAAGAACCACCTTTTGAACCCATTAGGGAAATTGCACTCTGCCTTGTATCCCAGAAGGTGGTGTTTCTTGTTGCAATCACATCTCTTTGCAGAGTGTCAGAACTGTCAGCACTCTCCTGCAGATCGCCTTTTCTGGTGTTTCACCGGGATAAGGTCGTTCTACGTACAGTTCCATCCTTCCTTTCAAAGGTGGTATCCGCTTTCCATATCAATGAGGAAATTATCTTGCCATCACTGTGTCCAGCGCCGGTGAATCGGATTGAAAAGACGCTGCATACGCTGGACCTTGTCAGGGCACTGCGTACATATGTGTCTAGGACAGCGCCTTTTCGTAAGTCAGATTCGCTTTTCATTCTGACAGAAGGCAGAGGCAAGCCAGCTACGAGAGCTACTCTGGCTAGGTGGATCAGATCCACTGTTCAGGATGTCTACAGGCTCAAAAATGTACCTATTCCGGACGGTATCAAGGCACACACTACCCGTGCGGTAGGGGCCTCCTGGCTATTCGGCACCAGCATCGGCTCAACAAGTGTGTAAGGCGGCCACTTGGACTAGCCTACACACGTTTATAAAACGCTACAGAGTCCATACCCAGTCATCAGCAGATGAAAGCCTGGGTAGATGGGTCCTGCAAGCGGCAGTAGCCCACCTGTAGGGGCTTGTCTTTAGTCAAGGTCGTGCCGTTGCTATTCCCACCCAGGGACTGCTTTAGGATGTCCCATGGTCCTGTGTCCCCCAATGAGGCAAAGGAGAAAAGGAGATTTTTGTGTACTTGCCGTAAAATCCTTTTCTCTTAGCCTCTAATTGGGGGACACAGCTCCCACCCTGTTGCCCCTTTCGGGCTGTGTGTGAGTTCTCAGTGTTCTTGAGTTTGTACATGGGTACCTCATGGCAAGCATTGTTGTATATAGTTGCCTTAGAACAGGGGTCTCAAACTCCAGGCCTCGAGGGCCGCACACAGTCCAGGTTTTCAGGCTTTCCCTAGAATTTGACAGTTGGCAATCAAATTACCAACTGTCAAATTCTATGGAAATCCTGAAAACCTGGTTAAGGCAGTGCCTGCTCCAGGGGTGTATACTGCAGAGGAGGAGCCACTGTTAATCTTTTCCAGATTCTAGTATAGCCTCCTAGTGGACAGCAGCATAACACCCATGGTCCTGTGTCCCCAAATTAGAGGCGGAGAGAAAAGAATTTTAAGGGGAGTACACAATCTCCTTTTTATTGTTCAATTTACCCTTAAGATGGAGATGCTTTTTATGTCATCAGAAACTACTGTTCCGCCACACGCAAGTGTGATCAGGATGGAGCGCTATTTGGATTTTAGAGCAGGGATTTCATTGTGGGTGATATTTGCGGAACCCCTTAGGTGCCAGAATAACATAAAGACCCCAAATGACCTCTTCGTAGAAATTGCACCTCTTAATTCATTTATCTATGGTTGCAATTAATATTTTCTAGCATCCACGCTCTGTTTGGAGAATTTTCCAGTTTAGTACTCACACATTGTGCTCCCACACATTGTAGGGCCTCCATACATATTGTGCCCCCATACATTTTAGGGCCTCTATACATTGTAGGGCCTCGATACATTGTGCCTACCTTGTGCCCCTGGAGACATGCACTTGTAAATTAAGCGTGTTCTCCCCACTACAAGTATGCAACGCACATAGTCGCATTTTGCTCTTGAGGAGTCTCCAAAATACCTGTCGAAAGGTGCAGAAGTCTCATTGACAGCTACAGGAATCGTGTGATTGCAGTGATTGCCTCAAAAGGTTGTGCAACAAAATATTAAGTTAAGGGTACCATCATTCCTGTCCAGGACTATTTCATGAGTTAATTTTTTTTAAAACTCTGTGGCAATAGGGTTGAAAAGCAATATCTGCATTTGTTTATTTTCATATATATTTTTTTTTTTTTTATTTATTATTGCTTTTGTCAGATTCAAGTTATTTCAGTGACCATTGTGGGTTTTTCTTTCATTAAATGAGGAGTACCAACAATTTTGGCCACGTGTGTACATACACACACATACACTCAGCTTTACATATTAGATATATATAATATGACAGCGCCCACGGGAAGAAGCCAGTGTACGAAAGGAATTATATTTACAGGTATTGTATCATAAAATTCTGTGACGCACCTGGGGGCTCAAGGTGCTCACCACACTTTTAGATAAATTCCTTTTGGGGTCTATTTTCCAAAATGGGGTCACTTGTGGGGGATAGCCACTGTTTAGGAACAGCAGGAGCTCTGTAAATGCTACATGATTTCTTTTAACCCCTTTGTGATGGAACCAATTTTGATCTTAACCCCTTCCCAAACTATTACATTGTGGGACGTCCTAGAAGTCAGTGCCTTCCCGACCTGTGACGTCCCACAACGTCATGGCGGTTACCGTGGGCTCAACCTCAAACTGCAAAAGTGGTGACCTGGTGTCTATAGATACCACCAGTCTTCTCCTTGTTAGCATGGCCGGATACAAGTGCCACAACCGCCCCCATTGCTTGGGTTGCAGGGGACTGAGCACCGGTATTCAGACATCTGTGTTACCTCCCAGTGGAGTTGGCAGCCTGCTGCTGGGTGCAATGGATACTTGACCTGGCTGATTTTTTTGGTGAATTTTTTTTTTTTGTGTGACATATTAGGCTTTGTTAGTGGTACATTTACAATGATTTTTTTTTTTTCGCTTGTGAAAAAAAT